>JASWHV010000365.1:0-80060 GCA_030760725.1 Neostapfia colusana
GCCATAGGCCGGGGTACACTGTGTCAGGCGGAACCAAGCGTTCGTGACACCAGTACCTGCACTGGGAGCCAGCAACCGGCTCTAGCAGCGCCGACCCCGGCAATGCAGGCTCCAACCAGCGTCAGGTCTTCAGTAGCGCTGGGCGTACCCGGCGGGGGTGCGCCAGCCGCAGCAAGAGCGCTACTGCACAATCTGCCTGCTGGGGACGCGCCTCAGGCAGCGACCCAGCAGTGGATTCGAGAGATAGACCGTCTCGTCGTTGCCGCCGCAAACCCTCAACTTCGGCGGGGACGACGCTCCGGCCAACCGGCCGTGCCGCTGACGCGCACGCCAATGGTTGGCGAGCAGACGTCGGACTCTGGCTCCACCAGGCTTCCGTCGACGGACCTGGGAGCAGAGCCGGAGCGATGCCACTTGGGCCAAGATGCCCGAGTGTTCTTCGAGCGACGTCGAGAAAGGCGTCGCAACTAAGAGGCTGGCGACAGTATGACGTCGGCCTCGACCCAGCGATCTTCGCCACGCGAGCTCTGCCCCAGGCATACGCCGTGCAGCATATGCCACAACCATATGCCCCGCAAACGGCGTCCCCGGTCTATGGAGCAGCCTTGCCCATACCGGGGCACACTGTGCCAGCGGCAAACCAAGCGTTCGCAGCACCAATACCTGCACTGGGAGCCAGCAACCGGCTCTGGCAGCGCCGACCCCGGCAATGCAGGCTCCGACCAGCGTCAGGTCTTCAGTAGCGCCGGGCGTACCCGGCGGGGGTGCGCTAGCCGCAGCAAGAGCGCTGCTACTCAATCCGCCTGCTGGGGACGCGCCTCAGGCAGCGACCCAGCAGCGGATTTGCGAGGTAGACCGTTTCGACGTCGCCGCCGCAAACCCTCGACTTCGGCGGGGACAACGCTCCGGCCAACCGGCCGTGTCGCTGATGCGCACGCCAATGGTTGGTGAACACACGGCAGATTCCAGCTACACCAGGCTCCGGTTTTGGCCGCACCAACCCGAAAAGTTCAACAGCAGCGTCAACCCGGCGGAGTTCCTTCAGTTCTACTCCACCGCCGTACCTGCCGCAGGAGGGGATGAGGCCGTCATGGCCAACTACTTCCCCGTCGCCTTGACCGGCCCGACCCGGTCTTGGCTCATGGACCTCCCTCGGGGTTCCATGACTTCCTGGGGAGAGCTCTGCCGGCAGTACATCGCCAACTTCGGCAGCTCCTACAACCGTCCCGGCACGGAGCTTGATCTCCAAGCCATCAAGTAACAACCTGGGGAGTCGCTGCGCTCCTTCATCCAGCGGTTCTCCCAGGTACGCAACACCATCCCGCATATTCAAAGTGCTTCTATGGTGGTGGCACTTCGACAGTGTCCGAGACGAGAAGATGCTTGAGAAGCTTGCGACCAAAGAGGTCTGCGATGCCTCTAAGCACTTCAGCCTGGCGGACAAGTGCGCCAGAGCAGCCGGTGGGCGGAGCTGGCACTCACTGCCAGCTTCCGAAGCCCGAAGACAGCCCGAAGACGGCGGAGTTTAAGCTGAGCTCCCGACCACGTCAGACAGCCAAGAGCCAAGCACTGGCTGACTTCGTGGCTGAGTGGATGCCAACGAAGGCTGACCCAGGGGGCCGCGAAGACGGTGAACCAAAGTACCGAGCTCCGGTCTTCACCGGGCCTCACTGGACGCTCATCTTCGACGGCTCCTCGCGAAAGCAGGGGGCCGGTGCCGGCGTGTTGCTTCTCATGCCATCGGGGGAGCAGTCTGGGTACATGGTGCGTTCAATTCCAAGGCAACTAACAACCTTGCAGAGTATGAAGCACTCATCTTTGGCCTAAAAGACAGTCCTGTCTTTGGGCGCTCGCCAGTTGTTGGCACAGGGCGACTCCCAGCTAGTTATCAAGCAAGTTAAGGGTGAATGCCCTTGCAATGACCCACAGCTAGCTGCTTATCTGCTTCACGTGCGGATGTTGGAGAAAGAATTCCTCGCCTTGGACCTGCGCCATGAACCACGCGCTGGCACGGCCGCAGCTGACAACTTCTCAACGAAGACCTCCATCGGAGCCCCCGTGCACGAAGGAGTCTTCGAGAGGACGTTGCTGCGATCCACAGCCCGGCCCGCCGAGCCGGGCGAAGGGGGCTGAACCAGTTCCAGGAAGCTAGGCAGTCCCGGCGGCCCTGGATGCCGCCAAAGGATCGTAAGAGTCACTGGGGACTCCGTGCAACCAAGCGCTCAAGATCCAGAAGCTCAAGTAGTCCCGATGCATGGACCACGGAGGTCCGGGACTCCTTGAAGGACATCCTTCCTGATGAACGTGCATCCGCTGAACGGGTGGTGCGGATGGCTAAGTGCTACGCGCTGGTATCTTTACTGGCGTGGCGCCTCGACATCCTATTGCGGTGCATAACCCAGGAGGAAAGCTGCGACTAGCTCTCAGTAGTCCAAGGAGGCGAGTGCTGGGAACGCTCATCGTCCCGCGCGTTGGTCAGATAAGCCACCCGGCATGGCTCCTACTGACCGAGAGCCACCAGAACACCGTCAAACCGGTTAGGGATGCAATGCGTGCCAAGTCCACGCCAAGCAGACCCACACAACCGGTGCAGACGCGCACTCAGAGCCGTCGGGGGATACCGGCTCCTCCATGTCGAGGGCCAGCCGGACTTCCTAGGGCCGGGTCACGGGAACTACCCTTCCACATGGTATGCAGGGCCGAAGCCATGCTTCCCCCTGATATAGACATGGGGGTCCCCCCGTGTCCGGCGTACGACGAAGCCACGCATGACCCGCTCTGCGTGAAGACAGGCGCTCCGACGCCACCCCAGTAAGTTCACCTTGCTTACTTAGGTGTTTATTTAAATTACGCATTAATTTATATGAACACCTCCCCACGCTCTAGACAGTGTGCATCCATTGTACACTCGGTTCCTCTTTCCTGCTCTCATGCATAGTCGATATTTGCCGTCCTGCCGAAGGCGGTAGTGCTAGAGGTACCTGCCAGAGGCCCGGTGGCCTTTTGGATCTCCCTCTATAAGGGTACTGCACCGCCAGTTGGTCTCCTCCGAGAAAAGACCTACGCTAGAACGGGGGGTCAGGAGCCTTGCTTTGCCCGGTCTTGCACCAAAAGCATGCGCACTCTGCCTCCCGGCGCTACGGTCTGAGTACCAGGGGGCCGGGCGGTTACACCCTGACTGGGGCTGGGGCCAGACCTCCGGGACCAAGTGCACTGGATTACCCAAGCCCCGTATTCCGGCCTGGGACAGTAAGCCAAATGAGACTAAGGGATAGGAAAGGGGGTACCACTGAGCAGTTCCGGACTCCGCCTCCACAGCCAGGCCGAGCTCCGAGGCCAACCCTCGCCCTCCTTTCAGAGGCGAGTGCTGATGCCGGACCTCACGCCCTTCGCTGGCCTGAGCTCCGATGACTTCCGGACTCCGCCCCCATGGCTGGGCCGAGCTCCGAGGCCAGCCCTCGCCCTCCTTTCAGAGGCGAGCGCTGATGCCGGACCTCACGCCCTTCGCTGGCCTGAGTTCCGATGACTTCCGGACCTCCGCCCCCACAGCTGGGCCGAGCTCCGATGCCAGCCCTCGCCCTCCTTTCAGAGGCGAGCCCTGATACCGGACCTCACGCCCTTCGTGGACCTGAGCTCCGATGACTTCCGGACCTCCGCCCCCACAGCCGGGCCGAGCTCCGATGCCAGGCTTCACCCTCTCCTAAGAGGCTGAACTCCGAAGCCGTCAAGACCTTGCCAGCATAGGGAGTACTCAAGACAAGAAAGTGCGCGGGTAGGAGAAGGCCTCACCTCGGGCTCGTTACCTCCCCCGAGGAGAGCCCGGGGGCCACTGTCGGTACCCGCGATATGGGGTACCCCCGTGCACAGGGGAAAATGCATAAGGATCTCGCCCTTCTCCGCAGGGAGAGCTCCGAAGGCGCCACGCATCTGGCGGGGCCGGATCTCCCTCTCCTTAGAGGAAAGCTCCGGGCCCACCACGTGGCATACATTAGCCGGACCTCCCCCCTCCGCGGGAGAGAGGTCCGAGGGTGTCGCGTGTCCAGCATGGCCGGACCTCCCTCTCCTCAGAGGAGAGCTCCGGGCTTGCCACGTGGCCAACGGAAGCCGGACCTCCCCCTCCGCGGGGAGAGGTCCGAAGGCTCCACGTGTCCTACGGGGCCAGACCCCCCTCTCCTCTGAGGAGGGCTCCGGGCCCGCCACATGGCTAGCAGAAGAGCGCTGCCTGCTCCCGAGCGGTAGGAGGCGGGCGTAAAGACGCCCCATACCTTGCCCGTACAAGGTATTCAAGGCCCGTGTATTCCCAAGACGCAGAGACGCGGAGCACGCCTCTGTCAGGTACCGTTGCGCCCAGTCGCATCACAGACTGGCGCACGGTGTCAGAACCTACCAGCCAATAAGCGCAGCGCACACCTGTCAGGAGGCGCTGTGACCAGTCACAGCCAGGACAGGCGTACAGTGTCTGAAGCTGCAGGCCATTGAAGGCAGCGACAAGACTGGACAAGACACGCTCTGCCGCCCCAGCCATCGCCAACGACTACACGCTACACTTAGCCTGCGGCATGGGTAGGGTGGCAGGACGAGGACTTCGACGCCAGCACCAAGACATAATAGCTGGTAGGAAATCACCCCGGGGCCACCTGTCGGGTCCCGGGCCCCCCTTGTAGGCCACTCGAGTCTTGGACTATAAAAGGCTCGGGTAGGCGACGTTAGCAAGGGGTCGGACTCTAGCCATCCGCACCCCGGGGTTCGCATTTTTGCAACTCATACGCTAGCCATACACTCTCAAGCTGTAACTCACCCCCAAACTCAGGCCTCCGGCCCTGAGCAGCAAGCAATACAGCGAGCTCCAGAGCTCGCCGTGGACGTAGGGTTTTACGCTCCGGCGGCCTGAACCACGTAAAACTCGCCGTGTCAAGCTCTTACTAACTCGTTCCATCCACGCAAGCTCTCCGCTAGGAACTAGCCCCTCCGAGAAAAGAACCTCCGCGGGCTGCCCAGTGCAGGCCCGGGGGAAGTGTCGACCGCACACTTTGACAGCATCCATGGCTGTAGGGCCGCCGGGACCGCTAGCTTCGAGGTGCTGGTCAAGCCCCCTTCGCCCGGCTCGGTGGGCCGGGCTGTGGGCCGCAGCAACGTCCTCTCGAAAACTCATTCAGGCGCAGGGGCTCCGGTGGAAGCTTTCGTTGAAAGGTTGTCGGCTGCGGCATTACCAGCGCGCGGTACTTGGTGCAGGTGCAAGGCGAGGAATTCTTTCTCCAACATCTGCACGTGAAGCAGATACGCAGCTAGCTGTGGGTCATTGCAGGAGCATTCGCCCTTTACTTGCTTGATGACCAGCTGAGAGTCGCCCTGTGCCAACAACTGGCGAGCGCCTAAAGACAGGGCTGTCTGCAGGCCAAAGATGAGTGCCTCATACTCCGCCATGTTGTTGGTTGCCTTGAAATTGAGACGCTATACCCAAACTGTTCCCCCGATGGCATGAGGAGCAGTACGCCAGCACCGGCCCCCTGCTTTCGCGAGGAGCCGTCGAAGAAGAGTGTCCAGTGGGGTTCGGTGAAGACCGGGGCTTTAGGCTCTAGCTCTCCGCCTTCATGGCCCCCTGGGTCAGTCTTCGTTGGTGTCTACTCCGCCACAAAGTCAGCCAGTGCTTGGCTCTTAACTGCATGACGTGGGAGGAAGTCCAGCTCAAACTCCGCCAGCTCCGCCGCCCATTTAGCAACGTTGCCAGTCGCATGGGGGCTGTGAAGAATTGTCTTCAGCGGATACGAGGTGACTACTGAGACCCGGTGGGCCTGGAAGTAGTGGCGGAGCTTCCTGGAGGCCACGAGCACCGCATAGAGCAGCTTGTGGACTTCTAGGTACCTTGTCTTGGCCTCATGAAGTACTTCACTGATGTAATAGACAGGCCTCTGTATGGTTCGGACCCTCTCCCTTAGGCTTGGGAGCTCCTCGTCCATTGGCCTCGGCCCGCTGGAGGTGGGTGGACCCACAGGGGCCTCCGGGAACTGGGACCCGGAGGCCCTCAAGCTTTCTTGATCATCCGGGAGCTCCGGGGGGTCTCGAGGGACCTCCGGGAGATCCCAATTGGACCCTGGAGATTTATATCGGGGGTCCGGGAGGCCGTCCTGGGCCTCCGGGAGGTCGTCTTGGACCTTCAGGGGGTCCGGGAGACCGTCTTGGCCCTGCGGGCCCCCCTGGTGTCTGTCTTCTGCTACCGGAGCAGGTTGCGAGGGTGAGAGGTCTGGCCGCTCTGCGACGAGGACCATACTCACCACTTCAGTTGTCGCCGCGATGTAGAGCAGCAGGTGCTCTCCAGGCTCAGGAGCTACCATGATAGGCAGGGTTGTCAGGAGTCACTTCAACTCTTGGAAAGCCTCTTCTGCTTCGTCAGTCCAGGCAAAGGGGCCTGACTTGCGCAGGAGCTTAAAGAAAGGGAGTGCCCGCTCTGCTAGCCTCGGTATAAACCGACTCAGCGCGGCTAGACATCCCGTGAGTTTCTGGACATCCTTGACGCGGGCAGGGGGCCGCATCAAGTCGATGGCCTTGATCTTCTCTGGGTTGGCCTCAATCCCTCGGTGCGAGACCAGGAACCCTAAGAGCTTCCCAGAGGACACGCCGAACACACATTTATCTGGGTTCAGCTTGGTGCGCGTAGAGCGCAACTTGTCAAAGACTAAAGCTAGGTTATCTAGTAGGGATGAACCCTGCTTGACCTTGACAACTATGTCATCGACATACACCTCAACCAGGTCTCTTATTAACTCCCCAAAGGTTTTGTGCATTGCCCGCACAAAGGTGGGGAGTGCATTCTTTAGGCCGTAAGGCATAGACACATAGCAATAAAGGCCGTCTACTGTGATGAAGGAGGTGTGCTCCTCGTCCTCCCTAGACATGGGGATCTGATGGAAACCCGAGTAGGCGTCTAGGAAGCACAGCATATCACAGCCTGACGTTTAGTCTACTATTTGATCTATTCTGGGGAGAGGGAATGGATCTTTAGGACATGCCTTATTGAGACTGGTGTAGTCGATGCACATCCGGAGCTTCCCGCCGGCCTTCGGGACAACGACGGGGTTCGCCAACCATCGAGGGTGGTGGACCTCCCGTATGAAGCCAGCGTCCAGCAGCTTCTTGACTTCTTCACGGATGAAGTTCTGCCGCTCGATGGACTGCTTGCGGGGCTTCTGTTGAACCAGCCGGGCGTCGGGGAAGACTTTCAAGTGGTGCTCGATCACCTCCCTGGGGATCCCCGGCATCTATGACGGCTGCCATGCAAACACGTCAACGTTGTGCCGGAGGAAGGTGACGAGCGCGCCTTCCTATTTGCTATCCAGGCCCCCAGCTACCCGGGTGGTCTGGGTAGCTTCGGCGCCAACTTGGACGACCTTTAAGGGGACGCCGCCCTCGTCGAGAGGTTGCACTCGGGGTGCTGTGGTGGAAGCACGGTGACGTGCGCTCGGGCGGAGCTGGTCCAGCTCCGTATTGCCGGGGGCTGATGCCCCAGCTATTGCGAGTGCTTGGAGCTTCTCCAGGGCCAACACTGCAGCAGTGCGGTCCCCACGAATCCTGAGAACGCCCGTCGGAGTTGGCATCTTCAGGATGAGGTAGCCATAGTGGGCTACAGCCATGAACCAATACAGGGCTGGCCTGCCGATTATGGCGTTGAAGGGGAGGTCTATCTCCGCTACGTCGAACTGAATGTACTCTGTTCGATAGCTGTCCGGAGCCCCGAAGGTCACCGGGAGACTAATGTTGCCGTAGGGGATAACCTGTCCCGGCCCTACCCCTGAGAACGGGCTCGACGGGGTGAGCTTGGCCATCGGGACCTGCAGCTTCTGGAAAGCTGCACGGCTGATGAGGTTCAGCCCAGCCGCTCCATCTACCAAAACGTGGTACATTCTCACGTTGGCGATGGTAGGGGCCACCAGGAGTGGTAGTTGGCCGGCCCCAGCCATGTTCCTGGGGCAGTCGGTGGCGTCAAAGCTGATGGGGGTCCCCATCCACTTAAGGTGCGGTGCAGCACACGGGAGTGGCGCTACCGACGCTACCGCTCGGCGCAGAGTCTTGACTGCGCTTTGGGACGAGGGGTCGGCGGACCTGCCGTATATGACGTAGAGCTTCTTCCGACGCTCGTCGTCGCTGGAGCCGGAGTCCTCACGATTGCATGCCGCCTTCACGACACGCTGAGGCTCCTGGATCTCCTCTGGGTGGTCGATGTTGTCTGGAACATCCACCCCCTGCCCATCTTCCTTTGGACGGAAGGGCAGGGCATCAGCCCGCTGCCGCTTCCCCTTGCGGAAGCGCTCTGCGAGCCTTCGGATCTCCCGGCACTCGGCAGTAGTGTGGCGACAGCTGCCGTGCACGGGGCACATGTTGTCCTGGCTATCTTCCGGGGTCCGTGACTTTCGCTGCCTCTTGTCAGGGCGCGGCCCCCGAGCCCCACTGAGCGTCGCCGCAGTGACAGATTGGGTCACGGCCGGCGGTCTTATCTTGCTTCTGCCCCGGCTCTTGGTCTTCCTGCTGCCTCCATAGGGAGTAGGACCAGATCCGGGCAGCCCTCCTGACTCGGAGGATGGCTGTGAGTGCCAGTTCCGTCCCTCGGCTGCCCTGGCGCACTTGTCCGCCAGGCTGAAGAGCTCAGAGGCATCGTGGATCTCCCTGGTCGCGAGTTTCTCAAGCATCTTCTTGTCTCGGACACCTTGTCGGAACGCCACCATCACAGAAGCATTTTGAATGTGTGGGATGGTGTTCCGCACCTGGGAGAACCGCTGGATGAAAGAGCGCAGCGACTCCCCAGGTTGTTGTTGGATGGCGTGGAGGTCAAGCTCCATGCCAGGCCGGGTGTAGGAACTGCCAAAGTTGGCTATGAACTGTCGGCAAAGCTCTCCCCAGGAAGTTACGGAACCCTGGGGGAGGTTCATGAGCCAAGACCGAGCTGGGCAAGTCAAGGCGACAGGGAAGTAATTGGCCATGGCGGCTTCATTCCCTCCTGCGGCAAGCACGGCGGTGGAATAGATCTGGAGGAATTCCGCCGGGTTGACACTGCCGTCGTACTTCTCGGGCAGGAGCGGCCGAAACTTGCGCGGCCATTTCGCGAAGCGAAGGTGGGGCGGGAGGGCCGCACACCCTGCTTCTGTCGCCGCAGGTTCTAATGCCGCGAACGCTTGGTTCGCACTGAGCACCGCATGCCCCGGCATGGGCAAGGCTGCACCATAGGCCGGGGGCGCCATATGCAGGACGTACGGCTGTGGCATATTTTGCACGGCACAGGCCTGGGGCAGAGATCGCGTGGCGACGGTCTGCTCTTCAGGCTGGGTCGAGGCCGACGTCATACTGTCGTCAGCCTCTTGGTGGCGACGCCTTTCTCGGCACCGCTCGAGGTATACCCGGGCATCTTGACCCAGGTGACACCGTTCCAGCTCTGTCCTCAGATCTGTTGACTGGGGGCTGGTAGAGCTGGAGTCTGCCGGCTGCTCGCCATCCAACGGTGCATGCATCAGCGACACGACCGATTGGCCAGGGCGTCGTCCCCGCCGAGGTCGAGGGCTTGCGGCGGCGACGATGAGACAGTCTATCTCTCGGATCCACTGCCGGGTTGCTGCCTGAGGCGCGTCCCCAGTGGGCGGATTGTACAGTAGCGCTCTCGCCGCAGCTAACGCGCCCCCACTGGGCACGCCGAGCGCTACTGGAGACTTGAAGCTGGTTGGAGCCTGCATTGCTGGGGTCTGCGCTGCCAGAGCCGGTTGCTGGCTCCCAGCTCGTACCGACACACTCCGTCCCGAGTGTGTCGACATGTACTCCCCCCTGGTCGCGGTCTGCCGCAGAGGCGGGGGGGGGGGGGGGGGGTGGGGGAGAGTTTGCCGCTGAAGGAAGCTTGGTCATCTTCGTCGGCGGAAACTCGTCGCGCTAGGGGAAAAGCCCCCTACCTGGCGCGCCAAATGTCGAAGTGTGCGGTCGACACTTCCCCCGGGCCTGCACTGGGCAGCCCACGGAGGTTCTTTTTTCGGAGGGGCTAGTCCCTAGCGGAGAGCTTGCGCAGATGGAACGAGTTAGTAAGAGCTTGACACAGCGAGTTTTACGTGGTTCAGGCCACCGGAGCGTAAAATCCTACGTCCACGGCAAGCTATGGAGCTCGCTGTATTGCTTGCTGCTCAGGGCCGGAGGCCTGAGCTTGGGGGTGAGTTACAGCTTGAGAGTGTATGGCTAGCGTATGAGTTGCAAAAGGCGAACCCTTGCTATCGACGCCTACCCGAGCCTTTTATAGTCCAAGACTCGGGCGGCTTACAAGGGGAGCCGGGACCCGACAGGTGGTCCCGGGAAGATTGCCTATTATCTACCGTATCTGCAGTTACGCCGGTAGTTGTCTCTGGCCGAAGGCTTCTGAGTCTTCATCTTGCCGCCCTGCCCATGCCGCATGCCAGTCGTAGCGGTTGATGACGGCGCAGGCGGCATGGGTTGTCTTGTCGCGGTGTTTATTGGCTGACAGGTTCTGACACCGCGCCCCAGTCTGTGATGCGACTGGGCGCAACGGCACCTGACAGAAGCGTGCTCCGCGTCTCCGCGTCTTGGGAAGACGCGGGCCTTGAATACCTTGTAAGGCAAGGTATGGGGCGTATTTACGCCCGCTGCCTATCGCTCGGGGCGGGCAGCGTCGCTCTGCTGCCATGTGGCGGGCCCGGAGCCCTTCTCAGAGAAGAGAAGGGTCAGTCCCGCGGGGCACGTGGAGCCTCCGGACCTCTCTCCGCGGAGGGAGAGGCTCGGCTTCTGCTGGCCACGTGGCGGGCCCGGAGCTCTCCTCTAAGGAGAGGGAGGTCCGGCCCCGCTGGACACGCGGCGCCTTCGGACCTCTCTCCCGCGGAGGGGGAGGTCCGGCTTCTGTATGCCACGTGGCGGGCCCGGAGCTCTCCTCTGAGGAGAGGGAGGTCCGGCCACGCCGGACGCGTGGCGCCTTCGGAGCTCTCCCTGCGGAGAAGGGCGAGTTCCTTAGGCATTTTACCCTGTGCGCGGGGGTACCCCATATCTCAGGTACCGACAGTCAGGGTACGACCGTCCAACCCCTTATACTGGACCTTAACGCTGGGGAGGTAGAGTGCACACGCTTTGGGTCGGAACCAGGCAAAGCAGGCTGTACTCCCCTAGACCTCCGAAGGGCAGGGTGCGCACGCTTTGCGTCGGAACTAGGCAAAGCAGGCTACACGCCCTGGACCCCCCATGCACAGTGCAGGTTTTTCCTGTAGGTGACCAACTGGCGTCGCAGCACCTGACTGGGGGAGGTCCGAGAGGCCCCCTGGCCATCGGTCAGTTTCGGTACCTGAGATATGGGGTACCCCCACGCACAGGGTAAAATGCCTAAGGTGCTCGCCCTTCTCCGCAGGGAGAGCTCCGAAGGCGCCACGCGTCTGGCGGGGCCGGACCTCCCTTTCCTCAGAGGAGAGCTCCGGGCCGGCCACGTGGCATACAGAAGCCGGACCTCCCCCTCCGCGGGAGAGAGGTCCAAAGACGCCACGCGTCCAGTGAGGCCGGACCTCCCTCCCCTCAGAGGAGAGCTCCGGGCCCGCCACGTGGCATGCAGAAGTCGGACCTCCCCCTCCGCGGAAGAGAGGTCCGAAGGCGCCACGCGTCCAGCGGGGCCGGACCTCCCTCTCCTCAGAGAAGAGCTCCGGACCCGCCACGTGGCTGGAAGAACGGTGCTGCCTGCCCCCGAGCGGTAGGCACCGGGCGTAAAGGCGCCCATCACCTTGCCCGTACAAGATATTCAAGGCCCGCGCCTTCCCAAGACGCGGAGACGCGGAGCACGCGTCTGTCAGGTGCCGTTGCGCCCAGTCGCATCACAGACTGGCGCGCGGTGTCAGAACCTGCTAGGTAATAAACGCCGCGACAAGACATCCCATGCCGCCTGCGCCGTCATCAACCACTACGACTAGCGCACGGCATGGGCAGGGCGGCAAAAGGAAGACTCAGAAGCATTCGACTGACGGCAACCACCGGTATAACTACAGATACGGTAGATAATAGACGATCTTCCCGGGACCACCTGTCGGGTCCCGGCTTCCCTTGTAAGCCGCCCGAGCCTTGGACTATAAAAGGCTCGGGTAGGCGTCGATAGCAAGGGTTCGCATTCTGCAACTCATACGCTAGCCATACACTCTCAAGCTGTAACTCACCCCCAAGCTCAGGCCCCCGGCCCTGAGCAGCAAGCAATACAGCGAGCTCCTTAGCTTGCCGTGGACGTAGGGTTTTACGCTCCGTCGGCCTGAACCACGTAAAACTTCCCGTGTCAAGCTCTCACTAACTCGTCCATTCGCGCAAGCTCTCCGCTAGGAACTAGCCCCTCAGAAAAAAGAACCTCCGCAGGCTGCCCAGTGCAGGCCCGGGGGAAGTGTCGATCGCACACTTCGACATTTGGCGCGCCAGGAAGGGGGCTTTTCCCCTAGCGCGACGAGTTTCCGCCAACGAAGATGACCAAGCTCCCTTCAGCGGCAAGCTCTCCTCCTCCGCATTCACGGCGAACCGTGACCAGCGGAGAGTACATGTCGACGCACTCAGGACGGAGTGTGTCGGCACAAGCGGGTAGCCAGCAGCCGACTCTGGCAACGCCGACTCCGGCTATGCAGGCCCCGACCAGCTTGAGGTCTTCTGCAGCGCTGAGCGTACACCATGGGGGTGCGCTAGCTGCAGCAAGGGCGCTGCTGCGCAACCCACCTGCAGGGGATGCGCCCCATTCAGCAACCCAGCAATGGGTCCGTGAGGTGGACCGCCTCGTCGTCGCCGCCGCGAACCCTCGGTTTCGGCGAGGGCGGCGCCCAGGGAAACCAGCTGTGTCGCTGACGCGCACACCCACGGTTGACGGGCTAACGGCGGATTCCAGCTCCTCCAGGCTCCTGTCGACGGACCTGCGAAGGGAACTGGAGCGGTGCCACTTGGGGCAGGACGCCCGAGTGTACCTCGAGCGACATCGAGAGAGGCGTCGCAACCATGAGGCAGGTGACAGCATGTCATCGGCCTCGACACAACCGGAAGGGCAGGCCTTCGCCATGCGAGCGCCGCCTCTGGCATATGCTGCGCAACATATGCCACCACCATATGCGCCGCAATAGCGGCCCCGGCCTATGGTGCAGCCTTGCCCATGCCGGGATACGTGCTGCCAGGTGTGAACCACCTGCTCGCAGCACCAGTACCTACAGCAGCAGGTGCAGGATGTGCGGCCCTTGCGCCCCACCTTCGCTTCGCAAGGTGGCCGCGCAAGTTTCGCCCGCACTTGCCCGAGAAGTACGATGGAAGCGTCAACCCGGCGGAGTTCCTCCAGATCTACTCCACCGCTGTACTTGCTGCAGGAGGCGATGAGGCTGTCATGGCCAACTACTTCCCTGTCGCCTTGACCGGCCCAGCCCGGTCCTGGCTCATGAATCTACCCCAGGGGTCCATAACCTCCTGGGGTGAGCTCTGCCGGCAGTTCGTCGCCAACTTCGGCAGCTCCTACACCCGTCCCGGCACGGAACTCGATCTCCACGCCGTCAAGCAACAACCTGGGGAGTCGCTGCGCTTTTTCATCCAGCGGTTCTCTCAGGTGCGCAACACCATCCCACATATCCAAAGCGCCTCTGTGGTGGTGGCGTTCCGACAGGGTGTCCGGGACGAGAAAATGCTCGAGAAGCTCGCGACCAGAGAGGTCCGCGACGTCTCGGAGCTCTTCAGTTTGGAGGATAAGTGCGCCAGGGCAGCCGAAGGGCAGAACTGGCACGCACTACCGACCTCCGAGTCAGGAGGGCAGCCCGGGTCCGGAGCTGCTGCCTATGGGGGTGGCAAGAAGACCAAGAACCGGGGGAGTGGAAAGATGAAGCCACCATTCACGGCCCCCGTCGCCGCAGCTGCGACAACCAGCGGAGCTCGGGGGCCGCGCACCGACAAGAGGCAGCGGCAATCACCGGCCCCAGACACTGGCCAGGGCGGGCTATGCCCCGTGCATGGCACCTGCAACCATACAGCTGCCGAGTGCTGGGAGATCCAGAGGCTCGCAGAGCGCTTCCGTAATGGAAGACAGCAAAGGGCCGAAGCACCGCCCTACCCTCAGAGGGATGGCAAACAAAAGGCCGATGCCCCAGTCACCGCTGCCCACCAAGTGGGGTACCAGGAGCCTCAGCGTGTCATAAAGACAGTGCATGACGGTGAGGACTCCAGTTCTGACGGTGACGGGCCAAGGTGTTAGCCAGCTGCAGCACGCCTCCGTGCCTCGAACATACCTCTCGGGGGCCGCCTAGGGTCCGTCAACCCCTTGAAGGCCTTGCCAGAAGGGGGAGACGCCTTAGGTCATCCAAGGCGAGCCCGGGTTCACCTACCCCTTGAAGGCCTTAGCCAGAAGGGGAGAACTCCCCGGGGGCCCCGGAGAGAAGCCACGCAGGACCTGATCCAGCGTGAAGACAACAACTTCGACAAGACTCGGCTTGCAGGGAACACCCCACAACGCACGGTCTCGGCTAATGCTCTAAGCACTACCGCCAAAGAACCAGACGCGACGGGGGCCCGCAAGAAGGCAGCCTGGTGAAGCGGCACGCTGTATTCCAAGAAGGACCCATAAGCTCTCCCCCAGCAGGGAAGGTCCCTTCCGAATCATGAAAGCTGCCGCCCCAGGTACACATGCCTTTCAACCGAGAGTGGGATCCATTCCCAAAAATCCTTGCCATGGAGCAACACTGTAAGTCCTACTTACTGAGCATCGGTAGAACAGGGTTATTCACTTCTGTAATAGACCCCGTAGAACTTAGGAACAGAGCTTGGGGTAGCTAAGTCTCAAGGGACGGTACAGGACTATGTCCAGTTTAGCCTGGTTCCGACCCTAAGCGCGTAGAGTCTTGCTTCCCTTGTAGACGAGGCGGAACATTGCCCCCACGAACAGCCAGAATTCCACCTATGGGCGCGAGTACAGAGACCTGTTCTACTTAGCTCCTTCTCATGTGCTCATTTAAATTATGCATTAATTTTTATGATCGCACTATCTCTGTATGTTCATCATACGTCTAGCTCCCCCTCTCCTGCGCTCATCCATAGTCGGCATTTGCTATCCTCCCGAAGGCGGCTGCGCTTGAGGCACCTGCCGATGGCCGAGTGAGTCTCTCTGGCCTCCCCCAGTCAGGTGTTGCGGTGTCAGTTGGTCACCTCCAGGAAAGGCCAGCGTTGTGCATGGGGGGTCCAGGGTGCGTATCCAGCTTAGCCGGCCCAGAGCCCAAAGCATGCGCATCCTGCTCTCCGGAGGTCCAGGGGAGTACGTCCGCTTTGCCTGGTCATGAACCCAAAGCGCGTGCACCCTGCTTCCCCAACGCATGGCCCGGTACTAGGGATCGGACGGCCGTACCCGGACCTCGGAGGGAGCCGGAGCTCCGGCGCCTCGTGCACAGAATTGCCCAAGCCCCGTATAGCGGGCCAGGACCATAAGACAGATAAGACTAGGAGACAGGAGGGGAGGACCCCCCGAGGAGAGTTACGTTTCCTCTACCTGTGTGCAGGACCTTCAGGTTACGGCAACAGGGACTGCATGAAGCGGGGGGAAAGGAGCTACCAGCTACACCGGCCTGGGACTGGAAGGACCGGGACCTGCCCCTCCAGCAGGGGCGGGGCCCGAGGGCCCCACGTGTCCAGCAGGCCCGGAACTCTCTCCTTCCTTGAGGAGGGCTCCGGGCTCGCCACGTGGCAGGCAGGAACCGGACCTACCCCCTCAGCGGGAGGGCTCCAAAAGCCCTACGTGTCCAATATGACCAGAGCTCCCGTCTCTTGAGGAGGAGCTCCGGACCCACCACGTGGCCGGCAGATTTGGAGCCCCCCATAGGGCGAGGTTCGGAGACTTCCGGGGGCCCCTAACACGGTTAGGACCCGGGGGGTGGGGGTGTCTGTGCGAAGCTTCGAGATTGGAAATGGCCTCTGAGTACCTTGCGGAGCTAAGAACTCAGCCAGGCAAAGCCAAGAAGGAGGGAAAAGCATCACAGACACAAGTATCCAAAAGTGTCAAATTAAGCAAGGCTCCTTGAGCTGGACTACAGACTCGATAAAAAAAGGAAAAGCAAGTCCTAAGGATCACCCGGCTCTCGCCGGAACCTTGCTGCTACAAGGGCGGCCACATCCGCGACTTCAGCCCTGGCAGCCTCCTCCCGCTCTGCGGCTGGGCCCTCTCTTGCTGGCTCCAGTGAGAAAGAGGGGTCGCGGCTCTTGAAGCATGCCAGCACATGCGAGGCGACCTCTAAAGCCAAGCCGCGGCCCTCGGCTTCAAGCTCGCTGGCGACCACCGAGTCGAGTCTGTCCAACTTGGCGCCGATCGACTCCAATGCAGGGATCACCTCTGCCACCTGCAATGCGGGGGTTGCGGCTCTCACCGGACTGAAACCAAGAGGGATCAGGGCGGACCCCGCCCGATCCACGAAGCCTGAGACCGCAAGGGCCTCGGAGGACCGTAGGGCTGAGAGTTCCTCCACCTCGCGACGGGCCGCCCGCAGAGCCTCCAGGTTCCTCTCGAAGAATTCCTTCTCCTGGGCCGCCAGGGAACTCTCCCGAAGGCGGAGGGTCTCGGCTAGCCGCTCCAACTCAGCGGCCCTGAAGCCGGCAGTCAACTCGCGGTCCAAGACCGCCCGGCGATCATGGGAGACCTGTTCATCCCTCAAGTCGAGGTCTGCCTTCAGAATCTCCAGTTCCTCCATCCGAGCTCGGAGGTCATCCTCGCCCGCAGCCAGCTGCGCGGCGACCCTCTCTGCGTCAGCTGCCACGGAACGCTCCCGCTCCTCAACGGCGAGTTCGTGGCGCTCCAACCGCTGCCGTATTTCCACAGCAGCTGAGAGGCTCTCTTCGGCCCGGGCGTGAGCCTCCAGGGCCTCCCTGTTGATCCGCCGCGACTGGGTGTCCATGCGGTCAACAGCCCGCTTCATCCGGTCGACGAGCGTTTCCTGGAAGTCGAGCAACTCCCGCCTGGAGTCGAGCTCGCTCTTAACCTTCGCGGTCCTCTCCCACAAAAGGTTCCCCCAGGTGAGGAGGCGGTCCCGTTCAACCGTATACTCCTCCCGCTCGCGCCCTAGTGCAGCCAAGACCTGCCGGACGCTCGACTCGGCGAGCGCGAAGGCGTCCGCCAGAGGCAATGGAGCAACAGAAGCTGGGGCAGTCCCCCCGACCTCCTCCATTACCTCGTCCTCGGGAAGAGCCGGCACGCCAGCCGCCGAGACAAGACGCCAATCAGGAGAAACTGGCCCAGCAGCCCTAGCAGCCGGGCCAGCCGGGCTCTCTTCAGCTTCAGGCTCCTTGACCTGAGGAGGGGGACGAGCCGGGGAAGACGGAGCTGGAGAAGAAGCCAGGCCGCCTAGTGCAGGATCAACCTGTGATGGCTCGGGGGCCGCGGTAACCGTCTCGGCAGGAAGAGACGGCGCCGCCGCGGAGTCCGGGCACACCGGAATAGGAGAAGTCCGCGCTGGCCTGGGGGCCGCAGCAGTCGCCCCTGGCTCCGAGCGCATCGGCACAGATTCCCCGCAAGACGGGGAAGGCCGGGAAGCGCGGACACTCCAGCGGGCTCTGAACCCTGACTTCCGAGCCGGGGTAGGATTTCAAGAGCCCGCTACCGTCTCCGACGACCGCTCCGCAGTCGCTTGGACTGGCGGAATAGGGGACGCCACAGAGGCTTCCCCTAGCACATCAGCCCGGGGCCTCTTCAAGTCGCCACCGGAGGGAGTGTCAGGCACCCCAGAATCCCGACTTGGCACCGGCGCCGTTGCTGGAGGAGATCGGGCGCGTTTCTTCTCTGGCAGCGGGTTGGAAGCCATGGCAAGGGTGAGCTCAAAGGCAAGAAAGCAAAAGCGCAAGAGTTCAAGAAGAAGCGCAGAGAAGTGCGAAGGGAAGCTACAACGTGGGTGAGACCCCCTCTAAAAAGCTTCCCGGTGCAGTTCCAAGCGATTCGGAGCTCTTCGAATACCCCGCACCCGCAACCGCTTCGGTTCCTAGACCGAGTGCCGATGATGGGTGGGCCCAAGCCGCTTAGCTAAAGCGGTGGGGTCATGGAGTCAGTCTCCTAAGAAGATGGGCCAACAAGGCCCATCGGCGGTTCCCGAAGAAAGCGCCGCAACGTGCAGAAGTGGCAGCCTTGGGAACCGCCGCAGTAAAAGCAATCATCAAGTGGGCACACGCTCTCACGACCCGGCGGCCGTTCATGCTCCGGCAGCGGTCAAGTCGGGACTTAGAGAAAGTGCGCGGATCGGAAGAGACGGAGGTCCCACCTCGGGCTCGCTATCTCCCCCGAGATGGGCCCGGGGGCCACTGTCGGTACCTGAGATATGGGGTACCCCCGCGCACAGGGTAAAATACCTAAGGTGCTCGCCTTTCTTTGCAGGGAGAGCTCCGAAGGCGCCACGCGTCTGGCGGGGCCGGACCTCCCTCTCCTCAGAGGAGAGCTCCGGGCCCGCCACGTGGCATACAGAAGCCGGACCTCCCCCTCCGTGGGAGAGAGGTCCGAAGACGCCACCCGTCCAGCGAGGCTGGACCTCCCTCCCCTCAGAGGAGAGCTCCGGGCCTGCCACGTGGCATGCAGAAGTCGGACCTCCCCCTCCGCGGAAGAGAGGTCCGAAGGCACCACGCGTCCAGCGGGGCCGGACCTCCCTCTCCTCAGAGAAGAGCTCCGGACCCGCCACGTGGCTGGAAGAACGGTGCTGCCTGCCCCCGAGCGGTAGGCAGCGGGCGTAAAGGCGCCCATCACCTTGCCCGTACAAGGTATTCAAGGCCCGCGCCTTCCCAAGACGCGGAGACGCGGAGCACGCGTCTGTCAGGTGCCGTTGCGCCCAGTCGCATCACAGACTGGCGCGTGGTGTCAGAACCTGCCAGGTAATAAACGCCGCGACAAGACATCCCATGCCGCCTGCGCCGTCATCAACCACTACGACTAACGCACGGCATGGGCAGGGCGGCAAAAGGAAGACTCAGAAGCATTCGACCGGAGGCAACCACCGGTATAACTACAGATACGGTAGATAATAGACGATCTTCCCGGGACCACCTGTCGGGTCCCGGCTTCCCTTGTAAGCCGCCCGAGCCTTGGACTATAAAAGGCTCGGGTAGGCGTCGATAGCAAGGGTTCGCATTCTGCAACTCATACGCTAGCCATACACTCTCAAGCTGTAACTCACCCCCAAGCTCAGGCCCCCGGCCCTGAGCAGCAAGCAATACAGCGAGCTCCTTAGCTCGCCGTGGACGTAGGGTTTTACGCTCCGGCGGCCTGAACCACGTAAAACTTCCCGTGTTAAGCTCTCACTAACTCGTCCATTCGCGCAAGCTCTCTGCTAGGAACTAGCCCCTTCGAAAAAAGAACCTCCGCGGGCTGCCCAGTGCAGGCCCGGGGGAAGTGTCGATCGCACACTTCGACAGTCAGGATAGCAAATGCCGACTAGGGATGAGAGTGGGAAGAGAGAGAGCTAAGTGTACAATGAGCATACACTGTGTTTGATATGAAGGCGTTGTCGGTACCCTCAATATGGGGTACCCCCGCGCACAGAGGAAACTGCCTAAGGACCTCGCCCTTCTCCGCAAGGAGAGCTCCGAAGGCGCCACGTGTCCAGCGGGGCCAGACGTCCCTCTCCTCAGAGGAAAGCTCCAGGCCCGCCACGTGGCCAACTGAGCCGGACCTCCCCTCTCTGCAGGGAGAGCTCCGAAGGTTCCACGTGTCCAGCGGGGCCGGACCTCCCTCTCCTCAGAGAAGAGCTCCGGGCCTGCCACGTGGCCAGCAGAGCCAGACCTCCCCTATCCGCGGGGAGAGCTCCGAAGGCTCCACGTGCCCAGCGGGGCCGGACCTCCCTCTCCTCAGAGGAGAGCTCTGGGCCCGCCACGTGGCCAGCAGAGCCGGACTTCCCCCCTCCGCGGGGAGAGCTCCGGGCCTGCCATGTGGACAGCAGAGCAGCGCTGCCCGCCCCCGCACGGTAGGCAGCAAGAGTAAAGACGCGCCATACCTTGCCCGTACAAGGTATTCAAGACCCGTGCCTTCCCAAGGCGCGGAGACGCGGAGCACGCCTCTGTCAGGTGCCGTTGCGCCCAATCACATCGCAGTGAAGACTGGCGCGCCGCGTCAGAGTCTGTACGCCAATAAACACAGTGACAAGACATCCCCTGCCGCCCCTGCCAACCACTACGACTAGCTTGCGGCATGGGCAGGGCGGCAGAACGAAGACTTTGAAGCCCTCGCCAGAGACAACTGCCGGTGTAACTGCGGATATGGTAGATGGCAGGCAATCTCTGTGGCGGACCGGAATCCGCTCATCCAGGATCACAGAGGGTGGTGCCGCACGATGCGACACCCGACAGCACACGTCATAAGGACACCATATATTACATGGGAAACCAACTGAATTGTACAAACAGGTACAATCTTCAGTTACAAACTATTGTCTTTATTACACAACGGAAGTTTCTTTTATACAACTCATGCCCGCCTATCTAGCAAAAGTCGGTTGCCCAGCCCTAGGGCAACCCACACTAGCTGCACTCCTCAGCTCAGCGTGGCGTGTACGGCTCCCACTCAGCCGTTGTCCCCAACGGAGGGTAACTGTGAGGGCCCGCCATCCCGATCACTCACGGGGACAGGGCACCTCGCTCGGGAATCGCATTGGGTGGTGCCGTGCGATGTGGCACCCAACAGCACACATAATAAAGCATCATATTACATAACTCAAGCGGAACTTACAAAGCGTAAATTTTACAAATACTTCTCAAAATACTCTACAGCGGAAGACAAATACAACTCACGCCTCATACCTATGCTAAGCAACAGAGAAGGGGTCCAGCCCACGGACCCTTCTCGCTAGCAACACTATCACAATAACAGCGGCAGGGGTTGCAATGAGTTCACCACTCGGAGAGCTCCGAGTCTCATCGGACACCCGTACATATCAGCGTACCGTTATTACCTATAAAACAACTTATGCAGTATCCGTGAGCACAAAGCTCAGCAAGACTAACCCCTCACCCTTGTCATGAAACTCTACTTGATGAAAATAGAGGGCTAATTATAGAAGTTTGCACAACCGATGAACATGAGCTAAAAGAGAGTCCTTACTTCAAGTTTTAGGCAACTTTTATAGCCCTCGTGCAACTTACATCGAGACTCCACAATCAAACAAGAAACGCTTCATCTCGATGTCACTTGCCCGAGGTGAAAGTAACTTTAGTGAGCTATCCTAGACTCATACAGACCTTGCGCCATTACCGTCGAGACGCCACAATCAAACAAGAAACGCTTTTCCCTCGACGCTACTAGCCCAAGGTGGAAAATAAATTTAGTGATGTGTTGATCATTTCCTCATCTCCAATATGGGGATTACTCATGAAGCATTATTAACTTTTCCCAATTTGTTACTACGTCACGACGCAGAGAACAAATATGCTCACTACCGCGAGCGGCGGTGATTGCAATCAAAAACACCCGGCTGACACGACACGTACGCCCGTACTCGACGTTGCACACAGCAACCGTCACTGATGTCGTACGTGGCCATCTTTCACACGACACCCAAATGTAGAACCGGTCCCACCGACTGAGATTAAGTCTCTCTACGGCAAACCCTCATAGAGCCGACTTCTCTATCCTTTCAGCATCGGCATCAGACGGTGAGGTATGCCTTGACACCCAGGTTAACATGTTACATCGGTTTCCTGGGTCCCATATAGCCAGTATGCATCCGGTACACAACTCAAACTTGTCCAATGGGCCGCACACGAGAACGGGCCTTAATCGACTCAGACATAGACTAGGTTCATAGGACCACGTCCTTGACCCTTCCATCCGCTGCCCGGTCTCCATTCCCAACTATGAGGATCAATTCCCAACTCTTCCGATTGATCCTCCCTTAACCCTGTTTCACGAGTAGGAATCTGCCCACTCGAGTTATGCCTATTTAATCCACTTTTGTTGAGATCAGAAGTTATAATTAATTGATAACGAATCCTACATAAAACTCCAGGGTTTTCTGGGTCATGCATTTGGAGTTTCATACCATCTAGACGTAATGCAATAAATAAAATGCTAGACGTATGAAGTGAATACAAATAAAAACTTGTAAATTTGATGCAAACCGGGGCTTGCCTTTGTTTTGCAGGGGCTAATATATATAACTCAGTTAGTGAAGATCACTTGGCTTGATCTCTTGCCTCCCTCCTTTGATCTCCACTCCAATGACTTGAAGTCCTTCACGTAGATGCTACACGTAATGCATATGCACAATTGTTTAATTGTAAAGACTTTGCTACAAGTTCCTATAACAAGTTTTTAAAATTGGAACTCTGTTTAAGAATTTACAATGACACTGGTGCTAGGGTTTTGGGTTTGGTTCTAAGCAACATGATTAAGTGCTAAGTGTCTTCCCCCTTTCTATATTGATCACCTTAAAGGGTTGAACAGAACAGGGGTGATCCAGAGCTCCAATGGAGCTGAGAATTTTTCATGTGAGTTCCTTGTCACAAGAAAACCCTCTGGACCAAAAATTAGCACTTTTCATTGAGTGGTTTGTTCAGAATAATTTTCTAAGCAATTAAGCAAAGAAGAATTAATTCTGAGATCACACCCATGTTCATGCCAAAATTAGTGAACTACAATTTCCATTATGGCTCATAGAGTTTGCATGAATTTTCCTAGCATTTTTGGAGCTAAGATCTGCCCAGAACTGAATTTCCAAGTTTTGGAAATTCTCTGAAAATGTTTCTGTATTCAATTGAACACAGCATCTTCAAATCTGAATTGCCCTGAACAAATCAACTCCAATTGAGCTGAAACTTTTACAGGGGTTCACTAACACCCTAAACACTATTCTGGCAAAATTTGAGGATTTTTGGATTAACCAAACTCCCTCTAAAATTCTTTTTCTGAAAGGATTTAAAGAATTTTCCAGAATTAAATGTTGGGTTTCATACAAATTGGGCTTCATATTTGGATAGTTCTCTGTTAGAGGAATCCAACAAAATTTGTTTCAAAATTTTTGGATTCTCCTACCCAAAGTTGTAGCTGTTTAAACATTGAACTGAAATCTAAAAATCCTAAAATGTTCAAATGCTGACTGTGGGTCCAGGGGACAGGTGTCACTCGCCGAGGCCAGCCACACGGGGCTACTGGACATTTCCCGCGCGGCCACAAGTTATCCCAGTGCCACAGCCGATCAGAAAAATTGAATCACTGTCGCTGACATGCGGGACCCGCCAGGTCGTCTTCCACCTCCGGCCACCCGTGCCCGCGCGCCGCCGGGCTCGCCGGAACTGAGCCAAACCTTGTCGTCCGGCCAGCTCCCAAGTGTTCCCTCGCCGCTAGGGCCTAAACTCAGGTGCTGAACACGATGGAACCCTCTCCCCTGGCCGGCAGTGGCTCTAACCTAGCCGGCCACGGTGCGGCGGCTCTGTATAAGTTCGGCGATGTCGCCCGGCCAATCTAGCCCGCCAAGACATCGGTGGAATGACTCTACAGCACCAGTGGACCCTGGGGATGCTCGACCTAGCCTCAAAACTGCTCGGGACCGGCGGCTAAAGGGGTCTCACCGTGCACCCGAGACCTCCTCCGCGTTTGAGCTCGGAACTTCTGGGAATTATGCGGTCTACGTACGTTTTTCCAACTAGGGTTGTGAAGAGCTACTGATCGCCGACTAGTGGCGGTCCTGTGTGCAAGGTTTCACGACCTAAGAACGATAAAGAAGATCGAATTTGTTATTACCATACCGAAAGGTCGGATGGTGCCCGCCGGCGAACTTTTCTCAAATTCGAGCCCGGTAGATCATCGCATGGCTTGAGCTTCGGGGACGAGCATCAGGGGGTCCTAGCGCATCCGAGGGTGCTCTAGCTCGGGCCTGAGAAGCTTTCGGTAGGGCTGTCCACATGAGACCACATTGGTTTCCCGCCGGTGGAGCCTCGGTGCTCGGCGGAAATCGTCAAACTGTGGCCAAACGAAGCGACAATACAGCGGAGTGGCGAGGTGGTTAGCTGGGGAACGTGTTGGCGCTCACTTTTGCCGTGGATCACTCCCTCAGCGGAGGAACAACGCCGGTTTGCAATCGGCCGAACGGGAAGCGGCACCGGCAGGTCTCTGTTGTGCGTGTGAATGGGGAATCAGACGACGCACGAGCTGCGGTGATAAGGAGGGGAGAAACCAGCTCGCCAGCGCAGAGGTCGCGAGGGAGAGGTGGCGTCGGCTTGCCCCTGTGTCGCACAGTGAGAAAACCTGAGGCTGTCTCGGTGGCACGGTGACTTCGCGGGGAGGAGAAAAACAGCGACCGTGCACTGCCTGAACTGAAGATCTTTTGCACACTCATTTCCCCAATGACATGTGGGCCCCACTAATCAGTACCACTTCTCCTCAAAAGATCTCCAAAGTTTGACAATTATCCAACCCAAATGTTTAAAAGTTCGAAACTGAGCTCATTTGGAATAGTTTGGACAAATTCCATCCAAATTCAAATGTTTATTTGAATCCCTTGCACATTTTACTCCATTTGGAAAAATGGGTAGCAAACTTTTTTCAAAACTTAATGAAACTTTGCCTTCCCATTAATTTGGACCTAAGGAATCTGTCGAAGTGTGTGGTCGACACTTCCCCCGGACCTGCTCTGGGCAGCCCGCGGAGGTTCTTTTTCGGAGGGGCTAGTCGGTTGCGGAGAGCTTGAGCGTAAGGGACGAGTGAGGGAGAAGCTTGACACGGCGAGTTTTACGTGGTTCAGGCCGCCGGAGCGTAAAACCCTACGTCCACGGTGAGCAGAGGTGCTCGCTGTATTGCCTGTTGCTCAGAACCGGAGTTCTGAGGTTGAGGGTGAGTGATGCCTAGGGTGCGAGTTGCTGGAGTGCGAACACATGCTAACGTTGCCTACCCGAGCCTTTTATAGTCCAAGGCTCGAGTGGCTTACAAGGGGGGCCCAGGACCCGACAGGTGGTCCCGGGGAGATTGCCTGCCGACTATCGTATCTGCAGTTATGTTGGTAGTTGTCTCTAGCGAAGGCTTCCGAGTCTTTGTTCTGCCGCCCTTCCCATGCTGCAAGCTAGTCGTAGTGGTTGATGACGGCGGGGGCGGCAGGGGATGTCTTGTCGCTGTGTTTATTGGCTGGTAGGATCTGACATGGTGCGCCAGTCTGCGATGCGACTGAGCGCAATGGCACCTGACAGAGGCGTGCTCCGCGTATTCGCGTCTTGGGAAGGCGCGGGCCTTGAATACCTTGTACGGGCAAGGCATGGTGCGTCTTTAAACCTGCTGCCTACCGCGCGGGGGCAGGCAGCGCCGTCCTGCTGGCCACATGGCGGGCCCGGAGCTCTCCTTTGAGGAGAGGGAGGTCCGGCCCCATGGGACACGTGGAGCCTTCGGACCTCTCCCCGCGGAGGGGGAGGTCCGGCTTCTGTCGGCCACGTGGCGGGCCCGGAGCTCTCCTCTGAGGAGAGAGAGGTCCGGCCCCGTGGGACACGTGGTGCCTTCGGAGCTCTCCCCACGGAGGGGGGAGGACCGTCCGCTGCTGGCCACGTGGCGGGCCCGGAGCTCTCCTCTGAGGAGAGGGAGGTCCGGCCCCGCTGGACACGTGGCGCCTTCGGAGCTCTCCCTGCGGAGAAGGGCGAGATCCTTAGGCATTTTCCATTTGCGCAGGGGTACCCATATCAAGAGTACCGACAGTGGCTCCCGGGCCCATCTCGGGGGAGATAGCGAGCCCGAGGTGGGGCCTCCGTCTCTTCTGTTCCATGCACTTCCTCTAAGTCCCGCATTCACCGCTGCTGGAGCACGAACAGTCGCGGGATCGTGGGAGCGTGCGCCCACTTGATGATTGATTTTACTGTGGCGGTTCCCAAGGCTGCCACTTCTACATGTTGCGGCGCTTTCTTCGGGAACCGCCGAAGCGCCTTGCCGGCTCGTCTTCTTGGGAGACTGACTGCTTGACCCACCGCTTCAGCTGGACGGCTTGGGTCCACCTGTCATCGGCGCTCGGTCTTGGAGCCGACGTGGTTGCCCATGGGGTGTATTCGAAGAGTTTCGAATTGCTTTGAATCGTTCCTGGAAAGTTTTAAAAGGGGATCTTACCCGCATCGCGGCTTCCCTTCTCACTTCCCAGCGCTTGCTCTTTCCTTGAACCTTGCGCCTTTGTCTTCCTGTCCTTGATCTCTCCCCCGCCATGGCTTCCAACCTGCTCCCGATGCGTCTCGTTCGTTCCGCCGAGCTTGGGCCAGTGTGCAGGCTGCTGGGCTGGCACATGCAGGAACAGAAACGCCGGCTCCGCCGGGGATCTCTCCCCCTGCTCCTGGAAAAGGGGGAGATGGTCTTTGTCGGTATCTGCGATATGGGGTACCCCGCGCACAAGGGAAAATGCCTAAGGATCTCGCCCTTCTCCGCAGGGAGAGCTCCGAAGGCGCCACGCGTCCGGCGGGGCCGGACATCCCTCTCCTCGGAGGAGAGCTCCGGGCTCGCCACGTTGCCTGTAGAAGCCGGACCTCCCCCTCCGCGGGAGAGAGGCCCGATGGTGCTGCGTGTCCAGCGGGCCCGGAGCCCCCTCTCCTCGGAGAGGAGCTCCGGGCTTGCCACGTGGCCAACAGAAGCCGGACCTCCCCCTCCGTGGGGAGAGGTCCGAAGGCTCCACGTGTCCTGCGGGGCCGGACCCCCCCTCTCCTCTAAGGAGGGCTCTGGGCCCGCCACGTGGCCAGCAGAACGGCGCTGCCTGCCCCCGAGCGATAGGCAGCGGGCGTAAAGACTCCCCATACCTTTTTCATACAAGGTATTCAAGGCCCGCATCTTCCCAAGACGTGGAGACGCGGAGCACGCCACTGTCAGGTGTCGTTGCGCCCAGTCGCATCACAGACTAGCGCGCGGTGTCAGAGCCTGCCAGCCAATAAACGCAGCTGTCGAAGTGTTCGGTCGACACTTCCCCCGGGTCTGCACTGTGCAGCCCGCGGAGGTTCTTTTTTCGGTGGGGCTAGTTCCTAGCGGAGAGCTTGCGCAGATGGACGAGTTAGTAAGAGTTTGACACGGCGAGTTTTACGTGGTTCAGGCCGCCGGAGCGTAAAACCCTACGTCCACGGCGAGCTATGGAGCTCGCTGTATTGCTTGCTGCTCAGGGCCGGAGTCCTGAGCTTGGGGGTGAGTTACAGCTTGGGAGTGTATGGCTAGCGTATGAGTTGCAAAGTGCGAACCCTTGCTATCGTCGCCTACCCGAGCCTTTTATAGTTCAAGATTCGGGCAGCTTACAAGGGGGGCCGGGACCCGACAGGTGGTCCCGGGAAGATTGTCTATCATCTACCGTATCTGCAGTTATGCCGGTAGTTGCCTCTGGTCGAAGGCTTCTGAGTCTTCATCTTGCCGCCCTGTCCATGCCGCATGCTAGTCGTAGTGGTTGATGACGGCGCAGGCGGCATGGGATGTCTTGTCGCGGTGTTTATTGGCTGGCAGGTTCTGACACCGCGCGCCAGTCTGTGATGCGACTGGGTGCAACGGCACCTGACAGAAGTGTGCTCCACGTCTCCGCGTCTTGGGAAGATGCGGGCCTTGAATACCTTGTACGGGCAAGGTATGGGGCGTCTTTATGCCCGCTGCCTATCACTCAGGGGCAGGCAGCGCCGTTCTGCTGCCACGTAGCGGGCCCGGAGCCCTTCTCAGAGGAGAGGAGGGCCCGTTCCGCGGGGCACGTGGAGCCTCCGGACCTCTCCCCGCGGAGGGGGAGGCTCGGCTCCTGTATGCCACGTGGCGGGCCTGGAGCTCTCCTCTAAGGAGAGGGAGGTCCGGCCCCGCTGGACGCGTGGCGCCTTCGAAGCTCTCCCTGCGGAGAATGGCGAGTTCCTTAGGCATTTTCACCTGTGCGCGGGGGTACCCCATATCTCA
Source organism: Neostapfia colusana (assembly GCA_030760725.1). NCBI lineage: Eukaryota > Viridiplantae > Streptophyta > Magnoliopsida > Poales > Poaceae > Neostapfia > Neostapfia colusana. The sequence continues at coordinate 27,824 of JASWHV010000365.1, forward strand.
GGTACCGACGGTGGCCCCCGGGCCCATCTCGGGGGAGATAGCGAGCCCGAGGTGGGACCTCCGTCTCTTCCGATCCGCGCACTTTCTCTAAGTCCCGAATTGACCGCTGCCGGAGCACGAACGGCCGCGGGATCGTGGGAGCGTGCGCTCACTTGATGGTTGCTTTTACTGCAGCGGTTCCCAAGACTACCACTTCTGCACGTTGCGGCTCTTTCTTCGGGAACCGCCGAAGTGCCTTGCCGGCTTGTCTTCTGGGGCGTCTGACTCCTTGACCCACCGCTTCAGTTGGGCGGCTTCGGTCCACCTTTCATCGGCGCCCGGTCTCGGAGCCAACGCGGTCACCGATGCGATGTTTTCGGAGGTTTTCGAATTACCTCGAACCATCCCTGGAAAGTTTTAAAAGGGGATCTCACCCGCATCGCGGCTTCCCTTCGCATTGCGCTCGTACTTCCCTTGAACTCTTCCGCCCCGGCTTTCCTGCCCTTGCGCCCTCTTTCGCCATGGCTTCCAACTTGCTCCCGACGCGCCTCATTCGTTCTTCCGAGCTCGGGCCAGTGCGCAGGCTGCTGGGCTGGCGCTCAGAAGAGCAGAAACATCGGCTTCGCCGAGGATCTCTCCCCTTGGTCCTGGAAAAGGGGGAGATAGTCTTCTTCACCACTTATGCTCTGGCGGGGTTCGTTCCGCCGATTTCTTCCTTCTTTGTCGCCCTGCTGGAGACATATGGTCTCCAGCTCCACCATCTTTCTCCCAACTCCTTCGCAATGGCTGCTGTTTTTGTTCACTTCTGCGAGATGTTCGTGGGGGTGCACGCCTCCGTGACGCTCTTCCGCCATTTCTTTGTGCTGCGGACAACTGGGCGCGGCTCAAAGACTCAGATGGGGGCGTACTACTTCCAGCGTCGCTGCAAGGACCCCAATGTCTCCGGATACCTTCTGCCCTTCAGCGCATCAAGGTGGGAAAACTGGAGGGAGAGCTGGGTTGTAGTGCAGACCGACGAGCATGATCGCCTACAACTCCCAACCGCCAGCCCAACCACCGACCGCCACTTCTGGGAGGAGATCCCTGAGCTGGAGCAGGAGTACTCCCTGGTCTTGGAGCGGATCCGGTTCTTGGCCAACGTGGGGCTGACGTCTCTAATGGTGCTGATGGACTTTATGTCACGCCGTATTGCACCCTTGCAGCAGCGTAGCCGCCCAGCGTGGTACTACACCGGCGAGCAGGACTGTACCAGGCTGGAGAGGGGCCCCGGCTCTGACCCCTCCGACGAGGAGTTGAACGAGATGGTGAGCAAGGTGAGCGGTGACTACATTCCCAGTGGGACCCCGCCCTTCCGCCCTCTGCCACCCCCCTCTTCTTGGAGCCTCAGAGGAGGTCAGAGCTCCTGCGGAAGATGCCGAACCTTGACGACATCGGGATCGCCATCCGGCAGGTCGGGGATGCCTTCCGGGGTATCACCATTCCAGGAACCGAGCACTCCGGGTCAGAGCATGAGGCATCCGCTGCTGTCAAACCCTCCCCCAGAGCCGACGGAACCCAAGCCATCGACAAAGGGAAAGGAAAGGAGCCGGCCCTCGGGCATCTAGAGAAGAAACGCGCCCGGTCTCCTCCGACGGCGCCGCCTGTGTCAGGGTGCCGGAGCTACTTTGCTCCCATCTCCTGGGGGTGCTGGTCCATCGGGTGGCGACCCGAAGAGGCCCCGAGTGCCCCTCCCCTGCGGGTCTCTCCCCAGACAGCGGCCGTCCGAATCAGCCCAAGTACCTCGCCTCCCTTCCTCAAGCGGAGGGGCTTCCAGGACGGATGTTGGTGTGGCGACGCCGGCGAGTGTGCCGGGGATCCAAGCGTCCCATTCCGCGACCGTTCCAGCCGCTGGTCCCGGCGGTTCAGCTATAGCCCAGAGGCCAGTGCTGCAAGCCCGTTGGAGCACTCATGCTGCCCAGTAAGTGTTGCTGTCAAAGTGTTCGGTCGACACTTCCCCCGGGCCTGCACTGGGCAGCCCGCGGAGGTTCTTTTTTCGGAGGGGCTAGTTCCTAGCGGAGAGCTTGCGCAGATGGACGAGTTAGTGAGAGCTTGACACGGCGAGTTTTACGTGGTTCAGGCTGCTGGAGCGTAAAACCCTACGTCCACGGCGAGCTATGGAGCTCGCTGTATTGCTTGCTGCTCAGGGCCGGGGGCCTGAGCTTGGGGGTGAGTTACAGCTTGAGAGTGTATGGCTAGCGTATGAGTTGCAAAATGCAAACCCTTGCTATCGACGCCTACCCGAGCCTTTTATAGTCCAAGACTCGGGTGGCTTACAAGGGGAGCCAGGATCCGACAGGTGGTCCCGGGAAGATTGTCTATTATCTACCGTATCTGTAGTTACCCCGGTAGTTGCCTCTGGTCGAAGGCTTCTGAGTCTACATCTTGCCGCCCTGCCCATGCTGCATGCTAGTCGTAGTGGTTGATGACGGCGCAGGCGGCATGGGATGTCTTGTCACGACGTTTATTAGCTCGCAGGTTCTGACACCGCGCGCCAGTCTGTGATGCGACTGGGCGCAACGGCACCTGACAGACGCGTGCTCCACGTTTCCGCGTCTTGGGAAGACGCGGGCCTTGAATACCTTGTACGGGCAAGGTGTGGGGCGCCTTTACGCCTGCTGCCTACCTCTCGGGGGCAGGCAGCACCGTTCTTCTGGCCACGTGGCGGGTCCGGAGCCCTTCTCTGAGGCAAGAAGGGTCCAGCCTGCGGGGCACGTGGAGCCTCCGGACCTCTCCCCGCGGAGGGGGAGGTCCAGCTTCTGTATGCCACGTGGCAGGCCCGGAGCTCTCCTCTGCGGAGAGGGAGGTCCGGCCCCGCTGGACGCGTGGTGTCTTCGGACCTCTCTCCCGCGGAGGGGGAGGTCCGGCTTCTGTATGCCACGTGGCGGGCCCGGAGCTCTCCTCTGAGCAGAGGGAGGTCCGGCCCCGCCGGACGCGTGGTGCCTTCGGAGCTCTCCCTGCGGAGAAGGGCGAGTACCTTAGGCATTTTACCCTGTGCGCGGGGGTACCCCATATCTCAGGTACCGACAGTTGCTCTTTCTGGCTTGTAGGAGCAGAGCTCTTGTCACTTCTCTTATCCTGAGGGCTTTCTCTTGTTGCAGGGACCGACCAGCTGCCGGGGGCGGCCCTCTTATCCGGCCGCCTTCAACCGACGGAAGCTCCGCGCCTCAGCACCTGGGGACCGTGGTGGCTCCCATGGCCCCCAAATCGACGGGGGCACCCTCTGCGCCAGCGGGTTCACTCTCCGCGGTGGCCGCATCTGCTCCTACCCGCCCTCCTTCACCAGTCCAGAAGTCCGGTCTTGAGACCGGGAGGGCTGCTGTAGGTGCGCCTGCTGGCCCCCTGGCCTCCTTAGGACAGCGCCCCACCCTAGTTGTTGAGGCGCCGGCGCCTCCGCCGGTCTTAGACTCGTCAGGGGGGTCCAGCGGCGCAACTCCTGTCCCTCCTGCTCCGGCGCCCGTGTGGGACGCCCTGTGGCGTGTCCAGACCAGCGCCCGGCAGCTCCAATCTGCCTTTGAGCAGGAGCGGGGGGCGTTGGCCGGCGAGAGAGAACGCCTTCTCAGCTGGCAGCAGCGGGCCCGGGAGGCTAAGGCGGCCCTTGACTCGAGGCCGTCAAGGCTTGAGGCCATGAGTGCTCTGCTTGGCACTCAGAAGAAGGCCATTAGCGGCCTGGATTCGGAGGCCCAGCGGGTTCGTGCCACCTACCGCGAGGCTCTGGCCCAAGCTGAAGCCAAAGCCAAGGAGCGTTCCGCAGCCGCGGAGGAGTTGCAGCTGCAGGTAGCCTGTCGAGAGCGCGCCGTCGCTGACCGGGAACGCGCCGCTGCGGCCGAGGAGGAGAAGACCACCACCCGGCTGAGGGCCAAAGTGGAGGAGCTAAGGGCTCGGTCCGAGGAGCTGGAGCTCCGTGAGTCGGCTGTCGCCACGAGGGAGTAGCAGTTCTCCAAGGAGCGCCAGGCGGCGATGGATCGCGAGCTGTCGGCTTGCCAGGAGGTAGAGAAGCTCTAGTCCTTGCGGTCTGCCGAGGCCCAGGCAGTCTGGGGCTTTATTGCCAAGGCGGGGTCCGCCTTGGCTCCTCTTGGTTTCAGCCCTGTGCAGGTGGAGGCCCCGGCACGGCCGATGTCCGAAGTGATCCCGGCCCTTGAGTCCATCGCCGGCGAGCTAGGTCGGCTCGAATCAGTGATCGCCGACGAGCTGGAAGCGGAAGGTCGGGGCCTTGCGAAGGAGGTTGCTATGCACGTTCTGTCATGCTTCCTGAGCCGAGACCCTTCCTTTTCTCTGGGGCCGGTTCGTCTAGGACCCGTCGCCGATCGGGAGGAAGCTGCCAGGGCCGAAGTTGAGGACTTAGCTGCCCTCGTGGCCTCTAGGTTTTATCGGGAGTCCGGGGACTCTTAGGCATCTGCCCCCGTGGCCACAAGGCCCTGTACTTCCTTTTTTATTTTTGTTGAGTCTGTAGCCCAGCTCATGGAGCCTTCGTATGGACAGACTCCTGTTTCTTTTTGTGTCTGCATGTCCTAGTCTTCTTCTTGGCTTTTCCTGGCCGAGTCCTTAGCTTCGCAAGGTACTCGGAGGCCTTGACCAATCTCGAAGCTCTGCATAGACACCTTCTCCGGGTCCTCACTGTATACTAAGGGTTCCGAAGGTCTCCAGGACCCTCCTCACGAGATCGGAGGGGGTCCGGGCCTGTTGGACACGTGGCGGGACCGGAGCTCCCGCCTGAGGGGAGGTCCGAGCTTGCGGGGCACGTGGAGTCCTCGGGCCTCTCCCCGCAGAGGGGGGGAGGTCCGGCTTCTGGGCCCGGAGCTCCCCCTCAAGTAGGTGGAAGGTCTGGCCCTGCTGGACACGTGGGGCCTTCGGGCCTCGCCCCTGTGAGGTCTAGTTCTTTGATCTTACCTTGGGGTTTCGGTCTTGCGCGATCCCGTAGCGGCCCCCTGGTAGGTGCGTTCCATTGGATGGATGTGCCTACCATACTCCTGCGGGAAGCTGAGGCCGAGAGGTCCTGCACACAAGTAAGGAAAACGTAATTCTCCTTGGGGGCTCCCCCCCTCTATCTCTTAGTCTTATTTGGTTTACGGTCCCCGTCTACTTATACGGTGCATGGGAACTACCGTGCGCAAAGTGCCGGGAGCTTGGGGCTCCCCTGGCTCTCGGCCAGTACCTCCCATGCAACCGCCTTTGGCAGGGCAGCAAATGCCGACTAAAGATGAGAATGAGAAGAGGGAGCTGAACGCATGGTGAGCACGCCCTAGCAGGGTAATCATAAAAAATTAATAAGTAAACTAAATGAGCACCAAAGAAGAGCAACGTACGACAGGTTTCTTTTCATATAAATTTCCATAGGGGGAAGGCAGGCTGAATATGTAGGCCACGACCCGCCTCAAGGGTAGCAAGACTCTACGCGCTTGGGGTCGGAACCAGGCGAAACTGAATGTAGTCCTGGACCGTCCCCTAAGGCTTAGCTGCTCCAAGCACTGTTCCTTTACTTTTATGGAATTTATTATAAAAAGAAGTTCTGTCCTATTGTTGCTCCAGGGGTAGAACTTACAGTGGTGTTCGGTGTTCCGAAGGTTCGGGAGCAGGTCCCCATCCTCGGTTCTGGAGAATGGTCCCAGGCCCAGGATGTCCAGCCCTAGTATGGTAAATGGCCATGTGGGCTGGATCATCTGTACCGTCCAAGCCGGTGTATGGATCTGCTTAGCGTGGAACAGGCACGCCTGGCAGCTCTCGACCAGCTCGACGGCATCCTGGGGTGTTGCCGGCTAGTAGAAGCCATGCCGAAAGGCTTTACCGACAAGCGTGCGTGAGAAAGTGACTCCCACATTCGCCTCCATGGATCTCAGCGAACAAGTCGCAGCCTTCCCCCTGGGTTATGCACCGCAATAGGATGTGGTTGGCGCCGCGTCGATAGAGATCCCCCTCTACCGCCATGTGTCTCTTAGCCATACGCATGATCCGTTCAGCGGATACACGTTCATCAGGGAGGATATTGTCTTTCAAGTAGTCCCGGACCTCCGTGATCCATGCATCGGGTCTGACTTGAGCATCTGGATCTTGAGCGCTGGGTTGCACGGAGTCCCCAGTGACGCTTATGATCCTTGGCGGCATCCATGGCCGCCGGGACCGCCAACTTCGAGGTGCTTGTATGGCCCCCTTCGCCTGGCTCGGCGGGCTGGGCTGTGGGCCACGGCAACGTCCTCTCAAAGCCCCCTTCAGGCACAGGGGCTCCGGTGGGGGTCTTCGTTGAGAGGTCATCAGCTGCGGCTTTGCTAGCGCGCGGTACGCAGTGCAGGTCCAAGGCGAGGAAGTCTGTCTCCACCATCTTGGTTGATAACCAGGCTGGGAGTCGCCCTGAGCCAACGACTAGCGAGAAGGATGAGCGCTTCATACTCTGCTATGTTGTTGGTTGCCTTGGAATTGAAACGCACCACATACCCAGACTGCCCCCCCAATGGCGTGAGGAACAGTACGCTAGCAACGGCCCCCTGCTTTCGCAAGGAGCCGTCGACGAGTTAGCATTCAGTAAGGCCTGGTGAAGGCCAGGGCTCAGGGTCCTGGTTCACCGTCTCCGTGGCCCCCTGAGTCAGCCTGCGTTGGCGTCTACTTTAGCCACAAGTCAGCTAGTGCTCGGCTGATGTCTGCATGACGGGGAAGGAAGCCTAGCTCAAACTCCAGTAGCTCCGCTGCCCATTTGACGGCATTGTCCATCGCGTGGGGGCTGTGGAGGATATCTCTCAGCCTGGGGAGGCCGCCGGGTGCTTGACACTCGGAGGTCCCCCAGGCTGCCTTGGACCTTCCGGGAAGCTCCGCTGATGTTCTGGGAGCTCCGGGGGGTCCCGTTGGACGTCCGGGAGGTTCTGTTGGGCCTCCGGGGGGGGGGGGGTCCCGTTGCACCTCCGGGAGGTCCTGCTGGTCCTCCGGGAGGTTGTGTCGGGGATCCAGGGTCCAGCCACTCTGCGGTGAGGACCATACTCACTTCTGCAGCCATCGCCGTGATGCAGAGCAGGAGATGCTCTTCGGGCTCGGGGGCTCCTATTACGGGGGGGGGGGGGGGGGGCAGGGCTTTAGAGAAGCTTCGCTTTGCTAACCCCGGCATAAACCGACTCGGTGCAGCTAGGGATCCTGCGAATTTCTGGTCTTCGCGCCAATGGCTTTGACCTTCTCTGGGTTAGCCTCAGCTCCTCGTCGTGAGGCCAGGTATTCTAAGGGTTTACCAGAGGGTATACCAATCTCACATTTGTCGGACGGACGAAGACTGAGGCCAGGTTATCTAGTAGGGACGAACCCTATCTGACCTTGACAATCAATTCCTTCAACCAACTGAGTCTCCCATTAGCTCTCCTAAGGTCTTGTGCATTGCACGTACGAAGATAGGGAGAGCATTCCTTAGGTCATAAGGCATAGAGGCATAACAGTACAGGGCGACTACTGTGGTAAAGGGTGCCCTTCAACTTCTCCAGACACAGGGGTCTGGTGGGAACCCGAGTAAGCATTTAGGAAGCACAGCATATCGCAGCCTGGCATCAAGTCTACTATTTGGTCTATCATAGGGAGACAAAATAGGCCTTTAGGACATGCCTTATTAAGGCTGGTGTAGTCGATGCGCTTCCGGAGCTTCTCGCCGGCCTTCGGGACGGCAACATGGTTCGCCAAGCACCGGGGGTGGCGGACTTTTCGTTCTGTCGGACTGGCTGGACGTCGGGAAAGACCTTTAAATAGTGCTCAATCACCTCCCTAGGGATCTCTGGCCTCCGCGATGGCTGTCATGCAGCACATCGACATTGTGCCGGAGGGGGGCAACGAGCACGCCTTCTTATTTGCTATCCTGGCCCCCGGAAACCCGGGTGGCCTGGGTGGCATCGGCGCTGATTCGGACGAGCCTTGTGGGGACGTCATCCCCGTCGAGGGGTTGCACGCGGGGTGCTGTGGTAGAGGCACGGTGGCGTGCACTTGGGTGGAGCTGGTTTCGTTCTGCACTGCCTAGGGTTGGCGCTCTAGTTGCTGTAAGCGCCTGAAGCTTTTCCAAGGCTAACACTGCGGCAGCGCGGTCTCCACAAACCTTGAGGACGCCTGTTGGTGTAGGCATCTTCAAGACAAGGTAGCCGTAGTGGGCTACTGCCATGAATCGGTACAGGGCTGGCCTGCCGATTATGGCGTTGAAGGGGAGGTCAATCTCGGCCACGTCGAACAGAATGTACTCTGTCCGGTAGCTGTCCGGTGCCCCAAAGGTCACCGGGAGGCTGATGTGGCCGTAGGGAACGACCTGTCCCGGCCCTACCCCTGAGAACGGGCTCAATGGGGCGAGCTTGGCCATCGGGATCTGCAGCTTCTGGAAGGCTGCACGACTGATGAGGTTCAGTCCAGCCCCGCCATCCACCAAAACGTGGTACATCTTCACGTTGGTGATGGTGGGGGCCACCACGAGCGGCAGTTAGCCGGCCCCAGCCATATTCCTGGGGCAGTCGGTGTCATCGAAGCTGATGGGGGTTCCCGTCCACCTGAGGTGCGGTGCTGCACCTGGGAGGGGAGCCACCGACGCTACCGCTCGGCGCAAGGCCTTAGCCGTGCTTCGGGACGGGGGGTCAGCGGACCCGCCGAAGATGACATAGAGCATCTTCCGATGCTCGTCATCACTGGAGCTGGAGCTCCCATGATTGCGCACTGCCTTTACGGCACGCTGAAGCTCCTGGAACTCCACCTGGCGGTCGACGCCGTCTAGGGCTTCGACCTTCTGCTTGCCCTCCCATTGACTGTAGGGTGGGGCATCAGTTAGGGGCTGCTTCCCTTTCCGGAACCGCTCCGCGAGTTTCTGGATTTCCTGGCATTCGGCAGCGGTATGGTAACTGGTGCCATGCACAGGGCATAATTCATCCTGGCCCCCGTCTGGGGCCGGCGATTGTCGCGGCCTCTTGTCAGGGCGCAGCCTCCGAGCTCCACTGGGCGCCGCCGTTGTGGCAACGGGGACCGCGGCAGATGACTTTATCTTGCTTCCGCCTCCATTCTTGATCTTCCTGCCGCTTCCGTATGAAGCGTCGCCAGATCCCGGCTGACCCCCTGGCTTGGGGGCCGGCAGAGAGTGCCAGTTCCGCCCTTCGGCTGCTCTGGCACACTTGTCCGCCAGGCTGAAGAGTTCTGAGACATCACGAACCTCCCTGGTCGCGAGCTTCTCGAGCATCTTCTTGTCCCGAACGCCTTGCCGGAACGCCACCACCACAGAAGCGTTCTGGATGTGTGGAATGGTGTTCCGCACCTGGGAGAACCGCTGGATGAATGAGCGCAGCGACTCCCCTGGTTGTTGTTGGATGGCGTGGAGGTCGAGCTCCGTGCCAGGCCGGGTATAGGAACTGCCGAAGTTGGAGACAAACTGCCGGCAGAGCTCTCCCCAGGAGGTTATGGAATCCTGGGGTAGGTTCATGAGCCAAGATCGGGCGGGGCCGGTTAAGGCGACGGGGAAATAGTTGGCCATGACAGCCTCATCCCCCCCTGTGGCGAGTACGGCGGTGGAGTAGATCTGGAGGAACTCCGCCGGGTTGACGCTTCCGTCGTACTTCTCAGGCAGGTGCGGGCGAAACTTGCGTGGCAACCTCGCGAAGCGAAGGTGGGGTGCAAGAGCTGCACATCCCGCTCCTGCTGCCGCAGGTATTGGCACTGCGAACGCTTGGTTCGCACTTGGCACCGCGTATCCCGGCATGGGCAAGGCTGCACCATAGACCGGGGGCGCAGCTTCCGGCGCATATGGTCGTGGCATATGCTGCGCGGCATATGCCTGAGGCAGGGCTCGCGTGGCGAAGACCTGCCCTCCAGGTTGTGTCGAAGCCGACGACATGCTGTCGCCAGCCTCACGGTTGTGACGCCTTTCTCGACATCGCTCGAGGTACACCCGGGCATCCTGGCCCAAGTGGCACCGTTCCAGCTCCCTTCTCAGGTCCGTCGACAGGAGCCTGGAGGAGCTGGAATCCGCCGTTTGCCCGTCAACCGTGGGCGTGCGCGTCAGCGACACAGCCGGTTGACTGGGGCGTCGCCCTCGCAGAAACCGAGGGTTCGCGGCGGCGACGACGAGGCGGTCCACCTCGCGGACCCACTGTTGGGTCGCTGAATGGGGCGCATCCCCCGCAGGTAGGTTGCGCAGCAGCGCTCTTGCTGCAGCTAGCGCACCCCCATGGTGTACGCTCAGCGCTGCAGAAGATCTTACACTGGTCGGAGCCTGCATCGCGGAGTCGGCGTTGCCAGAGTCGGCTGCTGGCTACCAGCTTGTGCCGACACACTCCGTCCTGAGTGTGTCGACATGTACTCCCCAGTGGTCACGGTTCGCCGTGAACGCGGAGGGGGAGAGTTTGCCGCTGAAGGAAGCTTGGTCATCTTCGTCGGCGGAAACTCGTCGCGCTAGGAGAAAAGCCCCCTTCCTGGCGCGCCAAATGTCGAAGTGTTCGGTCGACACTTCCCCCGGGTCTGCACTGTGCAGCCCACGGAGGTTCTTTTTCGGTGGGGCTAGTTCCTAGCGGAGAGCTTGCACAGATGGACGAGTTAGTAAGAGCTTGACACGGCGAGTTTTATGTGGTTCAGGCCGCCGGAGCGTAAAACCCTACGTCCACGGCGAGCTATGGAGCTCGCTGTATTGCTTGCTGCTCAGGGCCGGAGTCCTGATCTTGGGGGTGAGTTACAGCTTGGGAGTGTATGGCTAGCGTATGAGTTGCAAAGTGCGAACCCTTGCTATCGTCGCCTACCCGAGCCTTTTATAGTTCAAGACTCGGGCAGCTTACAAGGGGGGCCGGAACCCGACAGGTGGTCCCGGGAAGATTGTCTATCATCTACCGTATCTGCAGTTATGCCGGTAGTTGCCTCTGGTCGAAGGCTTCTGAGTCTTCATCTTGCCGCCCTGTCCATGCCGCATGTTAGTCGTAGTGGTTGATGACGGCGCAGGCGGCATGGGATGTCTTGTCGCGTTGTTTATTGGCTGGCAGGTTCTGACACCGCGCGCCAGTCTGTGATGCGACTGGGCGAAACGGCACCTGACAGAAGCGTGCTCCGCGTCTCCGCATCTTGGGAAGACGTGGGCCTTGAATACCTTGTACGGGCAAGGTATGGGGCATCTTTACGCCTGCTGCCTATCACTCGGGGGCAGGCAGTGCCGTTCTGCTGCCACGTAGCGGGCCCGGAGCCCTTCTTAGAGGAGAGGAGGGCCCGTTCCGCGGGGCACGTGGAGCCTCCGGACCTCTCCCCGCGGAGGGGGAGGCTTGGCTCCTGTATGCCACGTGGCGGGCCCGGAGCTCTCCTCTGAGGAGAGGGAGGTCCAGCCCCGCTGGACGCGTGGCACCTTCGGAGCTCTCCCTGCGGAGAAGGGCGAGTTCCTTAGGCATTTTCCCCTGTGCGTGGGGGTACCCCATATCTCAGGTACCGACAGCAGAGACAAGACATCCCATTCCGCCCCGCCGTTATCATCCACTACAACTAGCCTGCGGCATGGGCAGGGCTGCAAGACGAAGACTCATAAGCCTTCGCCAGAGACAACTACCGGCGTAACTGCAGATACGATAGATGACAGACAATCTCCCAGGGACCACCTGTCGGGTCCCGGGCCCCCCTTGTAAGCCACCCGAGTCTTGGACTATAAAAGACTCGGGTAGGCAACGATAGCAAGGTTTCGCACTCCCGCATCTCATACGCTAGCCATTCACACCCAAGTTGTAACCCATCCTCAAGCTCAGGACTCCTGTTCTGAGCAACAAGCAATACCGCGAGCTCCATAGCTTACCGTGGATGTAGGGTTTTACGCTCCGGCGGCCTGAACCACGTAAAACTCGCCATGTCAAGCTCTTACTAACTCGTCCATACGCTCAAGCTCTCCGCAAGGGACTAGCCCCACCGAAAAAAGAACCTCCGTGGGCTGCCCAGTGCAGGCCCAGGGGAAGTGTCGACCGAACACTTCGACATTTGGCGTACCAGGAAGGGGGCTTTTCCCTTGCGCGTCGAGTTTCCGCCGACGAAGATGACCAAGCTTCCTTCAGCGGCAAACTCTCCTCTCCCGCGTCCGCGGCGAACCGCGACCAGGGGGGAATACATGTCGACACACTCAGGACGGAGTGTGTCGGTACAAGCTGGGAGCCAGCAACCGGCTCTGGCAGTGCCGACCCCGGCAATGCAGGCTCCAACCAGCGTCAGGTCTTCAGTAGCGCTGGGCGTACCCGGTGGGGGTGCGCTAGCTGCAGCAAGAGCACTACTGCACAATCTGCCTGCTGGGGACACGCCTCAGGCAGCGATCCAGCAGTGGATTCGCGAGGTAGACCGTCTCGTCGTCGCCGCCGCAAACCCTCGACTTCGGCGGGGACGACGCTCCGGTCAACCGGCAGTGTCGCTGACACACACGCCCACGGTTGACTGGAAGACGGCGGACTCCAGCTCCACCAGGCCTCCGACGACGGACCTGAGGGCAGAGCTGGAGCGATGCCACTTGGGCCAAGATGCTCGAGTGTTCCTCGAGCAACGTTGAGAGAGGCGTCGCATCCAAGAGACTGGCGACAGCATGACGTCGGCCTCAACCCAGCCTGAAGGGCAGATCTTCGCCACGCGAGCTCTGCCCCAGGCGTACGCTGCACAGCATATGACACAACCATATTCCCTGCAAATGGCGTCCCCGGTCTATGGCGCAGCCTTGCCCATACCAGGGTACACAGTGCCAGGTGCGAACCAAGCATTCGCGGCACCAATACCTGCGGCAACAGGAGCAGGATGTGCAGCTCTTGCACCCCACCTTCGCTTCGCGAAGTGGCCGTGCAAGTTTCGGCCGCACCTGCCCGAAAAGTACGACGACAGTGTCAACCCGGCGGAGTTCCTCCAGATCTACTCCACCGCCGTACTCGCCGCAGGAGGGGATGAGGCTGTCATGGCCAACTATTTCCCCATCGCCTTGACCGGCCCAGCCCGGTCTTGGCTCATGAACCTACTCCAGGATTCCATAACCTCCTGGGGAGAGCTCTGCCGGCAGTTCGTCGCCAACTTCGGCAGTTCCTACACCCGTCCTGGCACGGAGCTCGACCTCCACGCCATCCAGCAACAACCAGGGGAGTCGCTGCGCTCCTTCATCCAGCGGTTCTCCCAGGTGCGGAACACCATCCCACGCATCCAGAACGCTTCTGTGGTAGTGGCGTTCCGACAAGGCGTTCGGGACAATAAGATGCTCGAGAAGCTCACGACTAGGGAGGTCCGCGACGTCTTGGAACTCTTCAGCCTGGCAGACAAGTGTGCCAGAGCAGCCGAAGGGCGGAGCTGGCACTCACTGCCGGCCTCCGAGCCAGGGGGTCAGCCGGGATCTGGCGCCGCTTCCTATGGAAGCAACAGGAAGATCAAGAACAGGGGCGGAGGCAAGATAAAGCCGCCAGCCTCGGCCCCCGTTGCCACAACAGCGGCGCCCAGTGGAGCTCGGGGGCCGCGCCCCAACAAGAGGCAGCGACAATCACCGGCCCCAAACGGGGGCCAGGGTGAGTTATGCCCCGTGCACGGCACCAGTTACCATACCGCTGCCGAGTGCTGGGAAATCCAGAAGCTCACGGAGCGCTTCCGGAAAGGGAAGCAGCCCCTAACTGATGCCCCACCCTACCGTCAAAGGGAGGGCAAGCAGAAGTTCGAAGCCCTAGACGGCGTCGACCGCCAGGTGGAGTTCCAGGAGCTTCAGCGTGCCGTGAAGGCGGTGCACAATCATGAGAGCTCCAGCTCCAGTGACGACGAGCACCGGAAGATGCTCTACGTCATCTTCGGCAGGTCCGCTGACCCCCCGTCCCGAAGCGCGGCTAAGGCCTTGCGCCGAGCGGTAGCGTCGGTGGCTCCCCTCCCGAGTGGAGCACCGCACCTCAGGTGGATGGGAACCCCCATCAGCTTCGATGCCATCGACTGCCCCAGGAACATGGCTGGGGCCGGCCATCTACCGCTCGTGGTGGCCCCCACCATCGCCAACGTGAAGATGTACCACGTTTTGGTGGATGGCGGGGCTGGACTGAACCTCATCAGTCGAGCAGCCTTCCAGAAGCTGCAGATCCCGATGGCCAAGCTCACCCCATCGAGCCCGTTCTGAGGGGTAGGGCCGGGACAGGCCGTTCCTTACGGCCACATCAGCCCCCCGGTGACCTTTGGGGCACCAGACAGCTATCGGACAGAGTACATTCTGTTCGACGTGGCCGAGATCGACCTCCCGTTGAACGCCATAATTGGCAGGCCAGCCCTGTACCGGTTCATGGCAGTAGCCCACTACGGCTACCTTGTCTTGAAGATGCCTACACCAACAGGCGTCCTCAAGGTTTGTGGATACCATCCTGCCGCAGTGTTAGCCTTGGAAAAGCTCCAAGCGCTTACAGCAGCTAGAGCACCAACCCCAGTCAGTGCAGAACCAAGCCGGCTCCACCTAAGTGCACGCCACCGTGCCTCTACCACAGCACCCCATGTGCAACCCCTCAACGAGGACGACGTCCCCTTCAGGCTCGTCCGAATCAGCGCCGATGCCACCCAGACCACCCGGGTAGCCGGGGGCCTGGATAGCAGATAGCAAGGCGCGCTCGTTACCTCCCTCCGGCACAATGCCGATGTGCTGCATGACAGCCGTCGCGGATGCCAGAGATCCCTAGGGAGGTGATTGGGCACTATCTAAAGGTCTCCCCCGACGCCTGGCCAGTCCGATAGAAGCCCCTCAAGCAGCCCACCGAGCAGTAAAAAGCCCCATCCGGGAAGAAACCAAGAAGCTGCTGGGCGCTGGCTCCATACAGAAAGTCCGCCACCCCCTGTGCCTGGTGAACCCCGTTGTTGTCCCAAAGGCTGGCGGGAAGCTCCGGAAGTGCATCGACTACACCAGTCTCAATAAGGCATGTCCTAAAGATATATTTTCTCTCCCTATGATAGATCAAATAGTAGGCTCGACGTCAGGCTGCGATATACTGTGCTTCCTAGATGCTTACTCGGGTTTCCACCAGACCCCTATGTCTAGAGAAGATGAAGAGCACACCCCCTTCACCACAGTAGTCGGTCTGTACTGTTATGCCTCTATGCCTTATGGCCTAAGGAACGCTCTCCCTACCTTCGTACGTGCAATGCACAAGACCTTAGGAGAGCTAATGAGAGACTCAGTTGAGGTGTATGTCGAAGACATTGTTGTTAAGGTCAGGCAGGGTTCGTCCCTACTAGATAACCTGGCCTTAGTCTTCGTCCGTTCGACAAATGTGAGCTCGGTGTACCCTCTGGAAAACCCTTAGAATTCCTGGCCTCACGCCAAGGAACTGAGGCTAACCCAGAGAGGGTCAAAGCCATCGGCTCGAGGCGGCCCCCCGCCCGCATCAAAAAAGTCCAGAGATTCGCGGGATGCCTAGCTGCGCTGAGTCAGTTTATACTGAGGTTAGCAAAGCGAACGCTCCACTTCTCTAAGCTCCTATGCAAATCCGGCCCATTCGCTTGGACCGACGAAGCGGAGGAAGCTCCCCTGGAGCTGAACCAGCTCCTGATGACCCTACCCGTAATGGTAGTCCCCGAGCCCGAAGAGCATCTGTTGCTCTACATTGCGGCGACGGCTGCAGAGCTGAGTATGGTCCTCGCCGCAGAGCGGCCGGACCCCTCACCACCGCAACCTGCTTCGGTATCGAGAAACAAGTGCCAGGAAACCCCGGAGGTCCGAGACGACCCCCCGGGTCTCCGAGGCAACCCCCCGGAGGTCCAAAACGGACCCCGGACCCCCGACACAACCTCCCGAAGGACCAGCAGGATCTCCCGGAGGTGCAACGGGACCCCACGGAGCTCCCGGGAAATCAGCGGGACCCCCCACGGAGGTCCAAGACAGCCTGGGGGACCTCCGAGTATCAGCTCCCGGCGGCCTCCCCAGGCTGAAAGCTATCCTCCACAGCCCCCACGCGACGGACGATGCCGCCAAATGGGCAGCGGAGCTACTGGAGTTTGAGCTAGGCTTCCTTCCTCGTCACGCAGGCAACAGCCAAGCACTAGCTGACTTCGTGGCTGAAGTAGACGCCAACGCAGGCTGACTCAGGGGGCCATGAAGACGGTGAACCAGGACCCTGAGCCCTGGCCTTCACCGGGCCTTACTGGATGCTCTTCTTCGATGGCTCCTTATGAAAGCAGGGGGCCGGTGCTAGCGTACTGTTCCTCATGCCATCGGGGGAGCAGTCTGGGTATATGGTGCGTCTCAATTCCAAGGCAACGAACAACATGGCAGAGTATGAAGCGCTCATCCTTGGCCTAAAGACAGCCCTGTCTCTAGGCGCTCGCCAGTCGTTGGCACAGGGTGACTCCCAGCTAGTTATCAAGCAAGATGGTGGACACAGACATCCTCGCCTTGGACCTGCGCCACGTACCGCGTGCTAGCAAGGCCGCAGCTGACGACCTCTCAACGAAGACCCCCACCGGAGCCCCTGTGCCCAAAGGGGGCTTCGAGAGGACGTTGCCGTGGCCCACAGCTCGGCCCGCCGAGCCAGGCCAAGGGGGCTAGACCAGCACCTCGAAGCTGGCGGTCCCGGCGGCCATGGACGCCGCCAAGGATCGTAAGCGTCACTGGGGACTCCGTGCAACCCAGCGCTCAAGATCCAGATGCTCAAGTCAGACTCGATGCATGGATCACGGAGATCCGGGACTACTTGAAAGACAATATCCTCCCTGATGAACGTGTATCCGCTGAACGGATCGTGTGTATGGCTAAGAGACACGTGACGGTAGAGGGGGATCTCTACCGACGCGGCGCCAACCGCGTCCTATTGCGGTGCATAACCCAGGGGGAAGGCTGCGACTTGCTCGCTGAGATCCATGGAGGCGAATGTGGGAGTCACTCTTCCTCACGCACGCTTGTCGGTAAAGCCTTTCGGCATGGCTTCTACTAGCCGACAGCACTCTAGGATGCCGTCAAGCTGGTCGAGAGCTGCAAGGCGTGCCTGTTCCACGCCAAGCAGATCCATACACCGGCTTGGACGGTACAGATGATCCAGCCCACATGGCCATTTGCCGTACGGGGGCTGGGCATCCTGGGCCTGAGACCATTCCCCAGAACCGAGGATGGGGACCCGCTCCCGAACCTTCGGACCACAGAACACCTCTGTAAGTTCTACCTCTAGAGCAACAATAGGACAAACTCTTCTTTTTATAATAAATTCCATAAAGTCCAGGAGCAGTGCTCGGTACAGCTAAGCCTCAGGGGACGGTCCAGGACTACGTTGAGCTTCGCCTGGTTCCGACCCCAAGCGCGTAGAGTCTTGCTTCCCTTGAGGCGGGTTGTGGCCTCCATACTCAGCCTGCCTTCCTCCTATGGAAATTTATATGAAAAGAAACCTGTCCTACATTGCTCTTCTTTGGTGCTCATTTAATTTACTTATTAAATTTTTATGACTGCACTACTAGCGCGTGCTCACCATGCGTTCAGCTCCCTCTTCTCATTCTCACCTTTAGTCGGCATTTGCTGCCCTACCAAAGGCGGTTGCGTTGGAGGTACCGGCCGATAGCCCGGGGGGCCGCGAGCCCCCGGCACTTCGCGCACGGTAGTTCCCAAGCACCGTATAGGTGGACGGGGACTGTCGAAGTGTGCGATCGACACTTCCCCCGGGCCTGCACTGGGCAGCCCGCGGAGGTTCTTTTTTCGGAGGGGCTAGTTCCTAGCGGAGAGCTTGCGCGGATGGACGAGATAGCGAGAGCTTGGCACGGGAAGTTTTACGTGGTTCAGGCCGCCTTAGCGTAAAACCCTACGTCCACGGCGAGCTATGGAGCTCGCTGTATTGCTTGCTGCTCAGGGCCGGAGGCCTGAGCTTGGGGGTGAGTTACAGCTTGAGTGTGTATGGCTAGCGTATGAGTTGCAGAATGCGAACCCCTGCTATCGACGCCTACCCAAGCATTTTATAGTCCAAGGCTCGGGCGGCTTACAAGGGAAGCCGGGACCCGACAGGTGGTCCCGGGAAGATTGTCTATTATCTACCGTATCTGTAGTTATGCCGGTGGTTGCCTCCGGTCGAAGGCTTCTGAGTCTTCCTTTTGCCGCCCTGCCCATGCCGTGCGCTAGTCGTAGTGGTTGATGACGGCGCAGGCGGCATGGGATGTCTTGTCGCGGCGTTTATTACCTATCAGGTTCTGACACCGCGTGCCAGTCCGTGATGCGACTGGACGCAACGGCGCCTGACAGGAGCGTGCTCCGCATTTCTGCGTCTTGGGAAGACGCGGGCCTTGAATTCCTTGTACGGCCAAGGTGAGCGGCGCCTTTACGCCCGCTGCCTACCGCTCGGGGGCAGGCAGCACCGTTCTTCCAGCCACGTGGCGGGTCCGGAGCTCTTCTCTGAGGAGAGGGAGGTCCGGCCCCGCTGGACGCGTGGCGCCTTCGGAGCTCTCTCCTGCGGAGGGGGAGGTCCGGCTTCTGCATGCCACGTGGCGGGCCCGGAGCTCACCTCTGAGGAGAGGGAGGTCCGGCCTCGCTGGACGCGTGACGTCTTCGGACCTCTCTCCCGCGGAGGGGGAGGTCATGCTTCAGTATGCCACGTGGCGGGCCCGGAGCTCTCCTCTGAGGAGAGGGAGGTCCGGCACCGCCAGACGCGTGGCGCCTTCAGAGCTCTCCCTGCGGAGAAGGGCGAGCACCTTAGGCATTTTACCCTGTGCGCGGGGGTACCCCATATCTCAGGTACCAACAGTGGCCCCCGGGCCCATCTCGGGGGAGATAGCGAGCCTGAGGTGGGACCTCCGTCTCTTCCGATTCGTGCACTTTCTCTAAGTCCCGACTTGACCGCTGCTGGAGCACGAACGGCCGCGGGGTCGTCAGAGCGTGCGCCCACTTGATGATTGCTTTTACTGCGGTGGTTCCCAAGGCTGCCACTTCTGCACGTTGCGGCGCTTTCTTCGGGAACCGCCGAAGGGCCTTGCCGGCTCATCTTCTCAGGAGACTGACTCCTTGACCCCACCGCTTTAGCTAAGCGGCTTGGGCCCAGCTTTCATTGGCGCCCAGTCTCGGAGCCGGCGAGGTCGCTGATGCGATGTTTCCGGAGGTTTTCGAATTACCTCGAACCATCCCTGGAAAGTTTTAAAAGGTGATCTCACCCGCATCGCGGCTTCCCTTCGCATTGCGCTCGTACTTCCCTTGAACTCTTGCGCCCCGGCTCTCCTGCCCTTGCGCCTTCTTTCGCTATGGCTTCCAACTTGCTTCCGACGCGCCTCGTTCGTTCCTCCGAGCTCGGGCCAGTGCGCAGGCTGCTGGGCTGGCGCTCGGAAGAGCAGAAGCATCGGCTCCGCCGAGGATCTCTCCCCCTGGTCCTGGGAAAGGGGGAGATGGTCTTCTTTACCGCTTATGCTCTGGCGGGGTTCGTTCCGCCGATTTCTTCCTTCTTCGTCACCCTGCTGGAGACATACGGTCTCCAACTCCACCATCTCTCCCCCAACTCCCTCGCAATGGCGGCAGTTTTTGTCCAATTCTGCGAGATGTTCGTGGGGGTGCATGCCTCCGTGACGCTCTTCCGCTACTTCTTTGTGCTGCGTACGACCGGACGCGGCTCAAAGACTCAGATGGGGGCGTATTACTTCCAGCATCGCTGCAAAGACCCCAAGGTCTCCGGATACCTTCTGCCCTTCAGCGCATCAAGGTGGAAGAACTGGAGGGAGAGCTGGGTGGTAGTGCAGGCCGATGAGCACGATTGCCTACAACTCCCAACCGCCAGCCCAACCACCGATCGCCGCTTCTGGGAGGAGATCCCTGAGCTGGAGCAGGAGTACACTCCGGTCTTGGAGCGGATCCGGTTCTTGGCCAACGAGGGGCTGACATCTCTGATGGTGCTGATGGACTTCGTGTCACGCCGCATTGCTCCCTTGCAGCAACGCAGCCGCCCAGCGTGGTACTACACCGGTGAGCAGGACTGTACCAGGATGGAGAGAGGCCCCGACTCTGTCCCTTCCGACGAGGAGCTGGAGGAGATGGTGAGCAAGGTGAGCGGTGACTATATTCCCAGCGGCGTCCCCGTCCTTCCGCCTTCTGCCACTCCCCTCTTCTTGGAGCCTCAGAGAAGGTCAGAGCTCCTGCAGAAGATGCCGAACCTTGATGATATCGGGATTGCCGTTCATCAGGTCGGGGATGCCTTCCGGGGTATCACCATTCCAGGAACCGAGCACCCCGAATCAGGGCATGAGGCATCCACTGCTGCCAAACCTTCCCCCAGAGCCGACGGAACCCAAGCCGCCGATAAAGGGAAAGGTAAAGAGCCGGCCCCCGGGCACCTAGAGAAAAAACGCGCTCGGTCTCCTCCAAGGGTGCCGCCTGTGCCAATCCAGGGTGCCGGAGCTACCTTGCTTCCATCTCCCGGAGGTGCTGGTCCATCGGGTGGCGACCCGAAGAGGTCCCGAGTGTCCCTCCCCGGCGGGTCTCTTCCTAGACAGCAGCTGTCCGAATCAGCCCAAGTATCTCGCCATCCTCTCTCGAGCGGCGGGGCTCCCAGGACGGATGTTGGTGGGGCGACACCGGCGAGCGCGCCGGAGGTCCAGGCGTCCCATTCCGCGACCATTCCAGCCGCTGGTCCTGGTAGTTCAGCTACAGCCCAGAGGCCAGTGCAGCAAGCTCGCTGGAGCGCTCATGCCGCACAGTAAGTGTTATTCTTTCTGACTTATAGGAGTAGAGCTCCTGCCTCTTCTCTTATTCTGAGTGCCTCTTCTTCTTTGCAGGAACCGACCGGCTGCCAGGGGCGGGCCTCTTATCCGGCCGCCTTCAACCAGCGGGGGCTCCGCGCCTCAGCACTTGGGGGCCGTGGCGGCCCCCATAGCTCCCAAATCGACGGGGGCAGTGGCCTCAGTGGCCGCATCTGCTCCTACCCGCACTCCTTCACCAGCCCAGAAGCCAGGTCTTGAGACTCAAGGCACTCAAGGCTTGAGGCCATGAGTGCTCTGCTTGGCGCCCAGAAGAAGGCCATTAGCCGCTTGGAGCTAGAGGCCCAGCGAGTTCGTGCCACCTACCGCGAGGCCCTGGCCAAAGCTGAAGCCAAAGCCAAGGAGTGTTCCGCCGCCGCGGAGGAGTTGCAGCTGCAGGTAGCCTGTCGGGAGCATGCCGTCGCTGATCGGGAACGCGCTGCTGCGGACGAGGAGGAGAAGACCACCGCTCGGCTGAGGGCCAAGGTGGAGGAGCTAAGGGCTCGGACTGAGGAGTTGGAGCTCCGTGAGTCGGCTGTCGCCGCGAGGGAGGAGCAATCTTCCAAGGATCTTCAGGCGGCGATGGATCGCGAGCTAGCGGCCCGTCAAGAGGTAGAGAGGCTCCAGTCCCTGCGGACTGCCGAGGCCCAGGCGGTCTGGCACTTCATTGCTAAGGCAGGATCTGCCTTGGCTCCTCTTGGTTTTAGCCCTGTGCAGGTGGAGACCCCAGCATGGCCGGTGTCCGAAGCGGCCCCAGCCCTTGAGTCTCTCGGCGACGAGCTAGGTTGGCTTGAATCAGTGATCGCCGACGAGCTGGAAGCAGAAGGCCGGGGCCTTGCGAAGGAGGTTGCGACGCACGTTCTGTCGTGCTTCGTTAGCCGAGACCCTTCCTTTTCCCTGGGGCCGGTCCGTTTAGGACCCATCGCCGACCGGGAGGAAGCTGCCAGGGACGAAGTTGAGGACTTAGCTGCCCTCGTGGCCTCTAGGTTTCATCGGGAGTCCGGGGACCCCTAGGCACCCACCCTCGTGTCTACAAGGCCCTGCTACAAGGCCCTGTACTTCCTTTCTTTATTTTTGCTGAGTCTGTAGCCCAGCTCGTGGAGCCTTTGTATGGACAGACTCCTGTTTCTTTCTGTCTGCATGCCCTAGTCTTCTTCCTGGCCTTTCCCGACCGAGCCCTTAGCTCCGCAAGGGCTCGGAGGCTTTGACCAATCTCGAAGCTCTGCATGGACACCTTGTCCGGGTCCCCACTGTACACTAAGGGTTCCGGAGGTCTCCAGGACCCGCCTCACGAGATCGGAGGGGGGTCCGAGCTGGTTGGTCACGTGGCGGGCCCGGAGCTCCTGCCTGGGAGGAGGTCCGGGCCCGCAGGGCACGTGGAGGTCCCGGGCCTCTCCCTGCAGACCACGCGGTGATCCCGGAGCTCCCCTCGGAGAGGTGGGAGGCCCGGCCCTGCCGGACACGTGGGGCCTTCGGACCTCACCCCTGCGAGGGCTAGCCCTTTGATCTTACCTTAGGGTTTCTGGCCTACCGCGATCCCGTAGCGGCCCCCTGGTAGGTGCGTTCTATTGGGTGGATGCGCCTACCATACTCCTGCGGGAAGCTGAGGCTGAGAAATCCTGCACATAAGGAAAAAGTAATTCTCCTTGGGGGCTCTCCCCTCTATTCCTTAGTCATATCTGCAGCAAATTCCGACTAAAGATGGAAATGAGAAGAGGGAATTGAACGCATAGTGAGCACGCGTTAGCAGGGTAATCATAGAAATTTAACAAGTAAATTAAATGAGTACCAAAGAAGAGCAACGTAGGATGGGCTTCTTTTCATATAAATTTCCATACGGGGGAAGGCGGGCCGCATATGTAGACCACGCCCCACCTCAAGGGAAGCATAACTCTACGCGCTTGGGGTCGGAACCAGGCGAAGCTGAACGTAGTCCTGGACCGTCCCTTGAGGCTTAGTTGCTCCAAGCCCGGTTCACGGACTTTTATGGAAATTACTATGAAAAGAAGGGCCTGCCTGATTGTTGCTCTAGGGGTAGAACTTACAGCGGTGTTCCGTGTTCCGAAGGTTCGGGAGCGGGTCCCCGTCTTCGGCTCTGGGGAATGGTCCCAGGCCCGGGATGTCCAGCCCTAGTACGGCAAATGGCCATGCAGACTGGATCATCCGTACCGTCCAAGCCGGTGTATGGATCTGCTTGTCATGGAACAGGCATGCCTAGCAGCTCTCGACCAGCTCGACGGCATCCTGGAGTGTTGCCGGCTAGTAGAAGCCATGCCGGAAGGCTTTACCGACAAACGTGCGTGAGGAAGAATGACTCCCACATTCGCCTCCATGGATCTCAGCGAACAAGTCGCAGCCTTCCCCCTGGGTTGTGCACCGCAATAGGATGTGGTTGGCGCCACGTCGGTAGAGATCCCCCTCTACCGCCATGTGTCTCTTAGCCATACGCGCGATCCGTTCAGCGGATACACGTTCATCAGGGAGGATATTGTCTTTCATGTAGTCCCGGACCTCCGTGATCCATGCATCGGGTCTGACTTGAGCATCTGGATCTTGAGCGCTGGGTTGCACGGAGTCCCCAGTGACGCTTATGATCCTTGGCAGCGCTCGTGGCTGCCGGGACCGCCAGCTTCGAGGTGCTGGTCTAGCCCCCTTCGCCCGGCTCAGCGGGCCGGGCTGTGGGTCGCGGCAACGTCCTCTCGAGGCCCCCTTCAGGCACAGTGGCTCCGGTGGCAGTGGGGCCCTCGTTGAAAGGTCGTCAGCTGCGGCCTTGCTAGCGCGGGCGGTACGTGGTGCAGGTCCAAGGCGAGGGGGTTTGTCCCCGCCGTCTTGGTTGATTACCAGACTGGGGATTGCCCTGAGCCAACGACTAGCGAGAAGGATGAGCACTCCATACTCTGCTATGGTGTTGGCTGCCTTGGAATTGAGACGCGCCACATACCCAGACTGCTCCCCCGATGGCATGAGGAACAGTATGCTAGCATCGGCCCCCTGCTTTCGCGGGGAGCTGTGGGCGAACATCATTTGATGAGTCCTGATGAAGGTCAGGGCTCAGGGTCCTGTTTCATCGTCTTCATGGCCCCCTGAGCGTGCGTGTACTTCAGCCACAAGTGAACTAATGCTCGGTTAATGTCTGTATGACGGGAAAGGGAACCTAGATCAAACTTTAGTAGCTCCGCCGCCCATTCGGCGGCATTGCCCGTCGCATGGGGCTGCAAGAGATAGCTTTTAGCCTGGGGAGATCGCCGGGTGCCCGGCACTCGGGGGTCCTCAGGCTGCTTTGGACCTCACGGGAAGCTCCGCTGTCGTCCTGGGGGCTCCGGGAGGTTGTGTCAGGGATCCGAGGTCTGGTCTTCTGGCACTTGCTTCTTGGTAGCGGAACAGGTTACTGTGGTATGGGGTTAAAGCCATTGCGCGAAAACCAGAAATTCGCGGGGCCCCTAGCTATGCCAAGTCGGCTTACGCCGGGATTAGTAGGTAGGGGGCGCCCTTCAACTACTTCAGACACAGGGGTCTGATGGGAGCCCTAGCAAGCATTTGGGAAGCGCAGCATATCACAACCTGGTATCGAGTCTACCATTTGCTCTATCAGCCGAAGAGAAAATAGGTTTTTAGGACATGCCTTATTGAGACTGGTGTAGTGGATGCGCTTCCGGAACTTCTCGCTGGCCTTCGGGATAATAACACGGTTTGCCAAGCGCCGGGAGCGGCGGACTCTCCGTCTCGTCGGACGGCTGGGCGTCGGGAAAGACCTTTAAGTAATGCTCCATCACCTCCCTGGGGATCTCTGGCCTCGGTGATGGCTGTCATGCAGCACATCAACCTCATGTCGGAGGGGGGCAACGAGCGCGCCTTCCTATATGCTACCCGGGCCCCCGGCTACCCGGGTGGTCTGGGTGGCATCGGCGCTGATTCGGATGAGCCTTGTGGGGACGTCGTCCTCATCAAGGAGTTGCACGTGGGGTGCGGCGGTAGAGGCACGGTGGCGTGCACTCGGGTGGAGCTGGTTTGGTCCTGTACTGCCGAGGGCTGGCGCTCTAGTTGCTGTAAGCGCCCGAAGCCTTTCCAAGGCTAATACTGCGGCAACACGGTCTCCACAACCTTGGGGACGCCTGTTGGTGTAGGCATCTTCAAGACAAGGTAGCCGTAGTGGGCTATTGCCACGAATCAGTACAGGGCTGGCCTACCGATTGTGGCATTGAAGGGGAGGTCAGTCTCGGCCATGTCGACCAGAATGTACTCCGTCCGGTAGCTGCCCGGTGCCCCAAAGGTCACCGGGAGGCTGATGCGGCTGTAGGAAACGACCTGTCCCGGCCCTACTCCTGAGAATGGGCTTGACGGGGCGAGCTTGGCCATCGGGATCTGCAGCTTCTGGAAGGCTGCGTGACTGATGAGGTTCAGTCCAGCCCCACCACCCACCAAAACGTGGTACATCTTCACGTTGGCGACGGTAAGGGCCACCACGAGCGGTAGTTGGCCGGCCCCAGCCATGTTCCTGGGGCGGTCGGTGTCATTAGAGCTGATGGGGGGGGAGCCACCGACGCTACCGCTCGTCGCAAGGCCTTAGCCATGCTTCTGGTCAGGGGGGTCAGCAGACCCGCCGAAGATGTCACAGGGCATCTTCCAGTGCTCGTCGTCACTGGAGATGGAGCTTCCATGATTGCGCGCTGCCTTTGCGGCGCGCCGGAGCTCCTGGAAATCCGTCTGGCGGTCGTCGCCGTCTCGGGCCTCGACCTTTTGGTTGCCCTCCCTTACTATAGGACGGGGCATCAGCTAGGGGCTGCTTCCCCTTCCGGAAGCGCCCCGCGAGCTTCTGGATTTTCCGGCCTCTGGAGGAATTCCGCCGGGTTGATGCTGCCATCGCACTTTTCAGGCGAGAGTGACCGAAACTTGCGCAGCCATTTTGTGAAGCGAAGGCGGGGCACGGGGGCCGCACACCCCGCTTCTGTCGCCGCAGGTTCTGATGCCACGAATGCTTGGTTCGCGCTGAGCATCGCATGCTCCGGCGGCCATACACATGACATACAACTGTAGCATATTGAGTAGCAGCGCTCCTCGCTGCAGCTAGCGCACCTTCACTAGATACATCCAGCACTACTGAAAACCTGACGCTGGTCGGAGCCGGCATTGCCGGGGTCGGCGCTGCCAGAGCCGGTTGCTGGCTCCCAGTGCTGGTATCGGCGCCGCGAACGCCTGGTCCTCCGCTGGCACAGTATGCCCCGGTATGGGCAAGGCCACTCTATGGACCGGGGACGCCGTTTGCAGGACATATGGTTGTGGCATATACTGCGCGACGTATGCCTGGGGCAGAGCCCGCGTAGCGAAGATCTGTCCTTCAGGCTGGGTCGAGGCCGACGTCAAATCGGTCTACTTCGCGAATCCGCTGCTGGGTCACCACCTGAGGCGCGTCCCCAGCAGGCAGGTTGTGCAGTAGCGCCCTTTCTCGGCGTTGCTTGAGGTATACCCGGGCATCTTGACCCGAGCGCCACCGCTCCAGCTCTGTCCTCAGATCCATCGATTGAGGACTGGCAGAGCTGGAGTCTGCCGTCTGTTCGTCAACCATTGGCGTGCGTATCAGCGACACGGCCGGTTGGTCAGAGTGTCGTCTCCGCCGGCGTCGCGGGCTTGCGGCAGCGACGACAAGACGGTCTACCTCGAGAACCCACCGCTGGGTCGCTGCCTGAGGCGCGTCTCCAGCGGGCGGATTGTGCAGTAGCGCTCTTGCTGCAGCTAGCGCGGCCCTTCCGGGTACGTCCGGCGCTAATGGAGATATGACGCTGGTTGGAGCCTGCATTGCCGGGGTCGGCGCTGCCAGAGCCGGTTGCTGGCTCCCAGCTTGTACTGACACACTCCGTCCTGAGTGTGTTGGCTTGTACTCCCCCCTAGCCGCGGCTCGCCGCGGAGGCGGGGGAGGTGAGCTTCCCGCCGAAGGGAGCTTGGTCATCTTCGTTGGCGGAAACTCGTCGCGCTAGGGGAAAAGCCCCCTTCCTGGCGCGCCAAATGTCGATGTGTGCGATCAACACTTCCCCCGGGCCTGCACCGGGCAGCCCGCGGAGGTTCTTTTTTCGGAGGGGCTAGTTCCTAGCGGAGAGCTTGCGCGGATGGACGAGTTAGCGAGAGATTGGCACGGGAAGTTTTACGTGGTTCAGGCCGCCGGAGCGTAAAACCCTACGTCCACGGCGAGCTATGGAGCTCGCTGTATTGCTTGCTGCTCAGGGCCGGAGGCCTGAGCTTGGGGGTGAGTTACTGCTTGAGTGTGTATGGCTAGCGTATGAGTTGCAGAATGCGAACCCCTCCTATCGACGCCTACCCGAGCCTTTTATAGTCCAAGGCTCGGGCGGCTTACAAGGGAAGCCGGGACCCGACAGGTGGTCCCGGGAAGATTGTCTATTATCTACCGTATCTGTAGTTATGCCGGTGGTTGCCTCCGGTCGAAGGCTTCTGAGTCTTCCTTTTGCCGCCCTGCCCATGCCGTGCGCTAGTCGTAGTGGTTGATGACGGCGCAGGCGGCATGGGATGTCTTGTCACGGCGTTTATTACCTGTCAGGTTCTGACACCGCGTGCCAGTCCGTGATGCGACTGGACGCAACGGCGCCTGACAGGCGCGTGCTCCGCGTTTCCGCGTCTTGGGAAGACGTGGGCCTTGAATTCCTTGTACGGGCAAGGTGAGGGGCGCCTTTACGCCTGCTGCCTACCGCTCGGGGGCAGGCAGCACCGTTCTTCCAGCCACGTGGCGGGTCCGGAGCTCTTCTCTGAGGAGAGGGAGGTCCGGCCCCGCTGGACGCGTGGCGCCTTCGGAGGTCTCTCCTGCGGAGGGGGAGGTCCGGCTTCTGCATGCCACGTGGCGGGCCCGGAGCTCACCTCTGAGGAGAGGGAGGTCCGGCCTCGCTGGACGCGTGACGTCTTCGGACCTCTCTCCCGCGGAGGGGGAGGTCCTGCTTCAGTATGCCATGTGGCGGGCCCGGAGCTCTCCTCTGAGGGGAGGGAGGTCCGGCCCCGCCAGACGCGTGGCGCCTTCGGAGCTCTCCCTGCGGAGAAGGGCGAGCACCTTAGGCATTTTACCCTGTGCGCGGGGGTACCCCATATCTCAGGTACCGACAGGGACCGTAAGCCAAATAAGACTATGAGATAGAGGGGGGGACCCCGAAGGAGAATTTCGTTTCCCTTACTTGTGTGCAGGACCTCTCGGCCTCAGCTCCCCGCAGGAGTATGGTAGGCACATCCATCCAATGGAACGCACCTACCAGGGGGCCGCTACGGGATCGGGCAAGACCGAAACCCCAAGGTAAGATCAAAGAACTAGACCTCACCGCTTCCGCAGGGGCGAGGCCCGAAGGTCCCACGTGTCCAGTAGGGCCAGACCATCCACCTCATTGAGGGGGAGCTCCGGGCCCGTCACGTGGCCTACAGAAGCCGGACCTCCCCCCTCCGCGGGCAGAGGTCCTAGGACTCCACGTGCCCCGCAAGTCCGGACCTCCCCTCAGAGGGGAGCTCCAGGCCCGCCACATGGCCAACAGGCCCGTACCCCCCCCCCCCCCCGTTCTCGTGAGGCAGGTCCTGGAGACCTACGGGGCCCTTAGTATACAGTGAGGACCCGGAGAAGGTGTCTATGCAGAGCTTCGAGATTGGTCAAGGCCTCCGAGTACCTTGCGGAGCTAAGGACTCGGCCAGGAAAAACCAGGAAGAAAACTAGGACATGCAGACACAGAAAGAAACAGGAGTCTGTTCATACAAAGGCTCCACGAGCTGGGCTACAGACTCAACAAAAATAAAAAAAGAAGTACAGGGCTTTGTGGCCACGGAGGAAGATGCCTAAGAGTCCCCGTACTCCCGATGAAACCTAGAGGCCACGAGGGCAGCCAAGTCCTCGACCTCGGCCCTGGCAGCTTCCTCCCAATCGGCAACGGGTCCTAGACGGACTGGCCCCAGAGAAAAGGAAGGGTCTCGGCTCCGGAAACACGACAGTACGTGCATAGCGACTTCCTTCACAAGGCCCTGACCTTCCGCTTCAAGCTCGTCGGCGATCACTGCTTCGAGCCGACCCAGCTCGTCGCCGATGGACTCAAGTGCTGGGATCGCTTCGGACATCGGCCGCGCCGGAGCCTCCACCTGCACAGGGCTGAAACCAAGAGTAGACAAGGCGGACCCTGCCTTGGCAATAAAGCCCCAGACTGCCTAGGCCTCGGCAGACCGCAAGGACTGCAGCTTCTCTACCTCTTGGCGAGCCGCCAGCTCGCGATCCATCGGCGCCTGGCGCTCCTGGGAGAACTGCTCCTCCCTCGCGGCAACAGCCGACTCACGGAGCTCCAGCTCCTCAGTCCGAGCCCTTAGTTCCTCCACTTTGGCTCTCAGCCGGGCGGTGGTCTTCTCCTCCTCGGCCGCTGCAGCGCGTTCCCGATCGGCGACGGTGCACTCTCGACGGGCTACCTGCAGCCGCAACTCCTCCGCGGCGGCGGAACGCTCCTCATCTTTGGCTTCAACGTGGGCCAGAGCCTCGCGGTAGGAGGCACGGAGCCGTCGGGTCGCTGACTCCAAGCGGCTAATGGCCTTCTTCTGAGTGCCAAGCAGAGCACTCATGGCCTCAAGCCTTGACTGCCTTGAGTCAAGGTCCGCCTTAGCCTCCTGGGCCCGCTGCTGCCAGCTGAGAAGGCATTCCCTCTCGCCGGCCAGCGCCCCCTGCTCCTGCTCAAAGGCAGATTGGAGCTGCCGGGCGCTGGTCTGGACACGCCCCAGGGCATCCCACACGGGCACCGGGACAGGGGGGACAGGAGCCACGCCACTGACCCCCCCCCCTGTCGAGTCCAAGACCGGCGGAGGCACCGGCGCCTCAGCAACCAGAGTGGGGCGCTGTCCTAAGGAGGCCAGGGGGCCAGCAGGCGCACCTACAGTGGCCCTCCCAGTCTCAGGACCGGACTTCTGGACTGGTGAAGGAGGGCGGATGGGAGCAGATGCGGCCGCCACGGAGGGTGAACTCGCCAGTGCAGAGGGAGCCCCCGCCGATTTGGGGACCATGGGAGCCACCGCGGTCCCCAGATGCTGAGGCGCGGAGCCTCCATCGGTTGAAGGCGGCCAGGTAAGAGGCCCGCCCCCGGCAGCTGGTCGGTCCCTGCAAGAAGAGAAAGCCCTCAGGCTAAGAGAGGAGACGAGAGCTCTGCTCCTACAAGACAGAAGGAACAACACTTACTGGGCGGCATGAGCGCTCCAACGGGCTTGCAGCACCGGCCTCTGGGCTGTAGCTGAACCACCGGGACCGGCGGCTGGAACGGTCGCGGAACGTGACGCCTGGATCCCCGGCACACTCGCCGGCGTCGCCCCACCAGCATCCATCCTGGGAACCCCTCCGCTTGAGGAAGGATGACGAGGTACTTGGGCTACTTCGGACGGCCGCTGTCCGGGGAGAGACCCGCTGGGGAGGGACACCCGGGGCCTCTTCGGGTCGCCACCCGATGGACCAGCACCCCCGGGAGATGGGAGCAAGGTTGCTCCGGCACCCTGAGTCGGCGCAGGCGGCGCCCTCGGAGGAGACCGGGCGCGTTTCTTCTCTGGATGCCCGGGGGCCGGCTCCTTCCCCTTCCCTTTGTCGGCGGCTTGAGTTCTGTCGGCTCTTGAGAAGGGTTTGACAGCAGCAGACGCCTCGTGCCCTGATCCGGAGTGCTCGGTTCCCGGGCGCTCGGTTCCTGGAATTGTAATACCCCGGAAGGCATCCCCGACCTGCTGGACGGCGATCTCGATGTCGTCAAGGTTCAGCATCTTCCGCAGGAGCTCTGACCTCCTCTGTGGCTCCAAGAAGAGGGGGGTGGCAGAGGGCGGAATGGCGGGGTCGCCACTGGGAATGTAGTCGCTGCTCACCTTGCCCACCATCTCGTTCAGCTCCTCGTCGGAAGCGTCAGAGCCAGGGCCCCTCTCCAGCCTGGTACAGTCCTGCTCGCCAGTATAGTACCACGCTGGGCGACTGCGCTGCTGCAAGGGTGCAATACGACGCGACATAAAGTCCATCAGCACCATCAGAGACGTCAGCCCCTCGTTGGCCAAGAACCGGATCTGCTCCAAGACAGGGGCGTACTCCTGCTCCAGCTCAGGGATCTCCTCCCAGAAGCGACGATCGGTGGTTGGGCTGGCGGTCGGGAGTTGTAGGTGATCGGTCTGCACTACCACCCAGCTCTCCCTCCAGTTTTCCCACCTTGATGCGCTGAAGGGCAGAAGGTATCCAGAGACCTTTGGGTCCTTGCAGCGATGCTGGAAGTAGTATGCCCCCATCTCTTTGAGCCACGCCCAGTCGTCCGCAACACAAAGAAGTAGCGGAAGAGCGTCACAGAAGCGTGCACCCCCACGAACATCTCACAGAAGTGGACAAAAACAGCAGCCATTGCGAAAGAGTTGGGAGAAAGATGGTGGAGCTGGAGCCCATATGTCTCCAGCAGTGTGACAAAGAAGGAAGAAATCGGCGGAACGAACCCCGCCAGAGCATAAGCAGTGAAGAAGACCATCTCCCCCTTTTCCAGGATCAGGGGGAGAGATCCCCGGCGAAGCCGGTGTTTCTGTTCTTCTGAGCGCCAGCCCAGCAGCCTGCGCACTGGCCCAAGCTCGGAGGAACGAACGAGGCGCATCGGGAGCAAGTTGGAAGCCATGGCGAAAGAGGGCACAAGGACAGGAAAGCCGGGGCGCAAGAGTTCAAGGGAAGAACGAGCGCTAGGAAATGTGAAGGGAAGCCGCGATGCGGGTGAGATCCCCTTTTAAAAACTTTACAGGAATGATTCGAGGTGATTCGAAAATCTTTGAGTACATCGCATCGGTGACCGCGTTGGCTCCGAGACCGGGCGCCGATGACAGGTGGACCCAAGCCGCCCAGCTGAAGCGGTGGGTCGAGGAGTCAGTCGCCCCAGAAGACAAGCCGGCAAGGCGCTTCGGCGGTTCCGGAAGAAAGCGCCGCAACGTGCAGAAGTGGCAGTCTTGGGAACCGCCGCAGTAAAAGAAACCATCAAGTGGGCGCACGCTCCCACGATCCCGCGGCCGTTCGTGCTCCGGCAGCGGTTAATGCGGGACTTAGAGAAAGTGCGCGGATCAGAAGAGACGGAGGTCCCACCTCGGGCTCGCTATCTCCCCCGAGATGGGCCCGGGGGCCACTGTCGGTACCCGCGATATGGGGTACCCCCGCGCACAAGGGAAAATGCCTAAGGATCTCGCCCTTCTCCGCAGGGAGAGCTCCGAAGGCACCACGCGTCCGGCGGGGCCGGACCTCCCTCTCCTCAGAGGAGAGCTCCGGGCTCGCCACGTGGCCTGCAGAAGCCGGACCTCCCCCTCCGCGGGAGAGAGGCCCGAAGGTGCCACGTGTCCAGCAGGCCCGGAGCCCCCTCTCCTCGGAGAGGAGCTCTGGGCTTGCCACGTGGCCAACAGAAGCCGGACCTCCCCCTCCGTGGGGAGAGGTCCGAAGGATCCACGTGTCCTGCGGGGCCGGACCCCCCCCTCTCCTCTAAGGAGGGCTCCGGGCCCGCCACGTGGCCAGCAGAACGGCGCTGCCTGCCCCCGAGCGATAGGCAGCGGGCGTAAAGACGCCCCATACCTTGCCCGTACAAGGTATTCAAGGTCCGCGTCTTCCAAAGACGCGGAGACGCGGAGCACGCCACTGTCAGGTGCCGTTGCGCCCAGTCGCATCACAGACTGGCGCGCGGTGTCAGAGCCTGCCAGCCAATAAACGCAGCGACAAGACATCCCATGCCGCCCCCGCCGTCATCATCCACTACGACTAGCCTGCGGCATGGGCAGGGCTGCAAGACGAAGACTCATAAGCCTTCGCCAGAGACAACTACCGGCATAACTGCAGATACGGTAGATGACAGACAATCTCCCCGGGACCACCTGTCGGGTCCCGGGCCCCCCTTGTAAGCCACCCGAGTCTTGGACTATAAAAGACTCGGGTAGCTAACGATAGCAAGGGTTCGCACTCCCGCATCTCATACGCTAGCCATTCA
The DNA here is from genome assembly GCA_030760725.1 of Neostapfia colusana. NCBI lineage: Eukaryota > Viridiplantae > Streptophyta > Magnoliopsida > Poales > Poaceae > Neostapfia > Neostapfia colusana. The sequence continues at coordinate 60,418 of JASWHV010000365.1, forward strand.
CACCCAAGCTGTAACCCATCCTCAAGCTCAGGACTCCGGTTCTGAGCAACAAGCAATACAGCGAGCTCCATAGCTCGCCGTGGACGTAGGGTTTTACGCTCCGGCGGCCTGAACCACGTAAAACTCGCCGTGTCAAGCTCTTACTTACTCGTCCATACGCTCAAGCTCTCCGCAAGGGACTAGCCCCACCGAAAAAAGAACCTCCGTGGGCTGCCCAGTGCAGGCCCGGGGGAAGTGTCAACCGAACACTTCGACAGTCTTCTTTACTGCTTACGCCCTGGAGGGGTTCGTCCTGCCAATTTGTTCCTTCTTTGTCACATTGCTGGAGACGTATGGTCTCCAGCTCCACCACCTCTCTCCCAACCACTTCGCAATGGCCGCTGTCTTTGTCCATTTCTGTGAGATGTTTGTGGGGGTGCACGCTTCAGTGACGCTCTTCTGCTACTTCTTCGTGTTGCGGACGACTGGGCGCGGCTCGAAGACCCAGATTGGAGCGTACTATTTCCAGCGATTTTGCAGACGACTGGGCGCGGCTCGAAGACCCAGATGGGAGTGTACTATTTCCAGCATCGCTGCAAGGACCCAAAGGTCTCTGGGTACCTTCTACCTTTCAGTGCATCGAGGTGGGAAAACTGGAGGGAGAGCTGGGTGGTCGTGCAGACCGACGAGCACGATCGCCTGCAGCTCCCAACCGCTGGCCCAACCACCGAGCGCCGCTTCTGGGAGGAGGTCCCAGAGTTGGAGCAGGAGTACGCACCGGTCTTGGAGCGGATCCGGTTCCTGGCCAACGAGGGGCTAACGTCCCTGATGGTGCTAATAGACTTCATGTCGCGCCGCATTGCGCCCTTGCAACAGCGCAGCCGCCCAGCATGGTACTACACTGGTGAGCAGGACTGTACCAGGTTCGAGAGGGGTACGAGATGGTGGGCAAGGTGAGCGGCGACTTCATCCACAGTGGCTACCCCACCTTCCCGTCCTCTGCCACTCCCCTATTCTTAGAGCCGCAGAGGAGGTCAGAGCTGCTGCGGAAGATGCCGAACCTCGACGACATCGGGGTCGCCGTCCGTCAGGTCGGGGATACCTTCCAGGGCATCTCGATCCTGGGAACCGAGCGCTCCGGATCGGAGTGCGAGGCGTCTGTCGCTGCCCAACCCGCCCCAAGGGCTGGCGGGACTCAAGCCGCCGACAAGGGGAAGGGGAAGGAGCCGGCCCCCGGGCAGCTGGAAAAGAAACGCGCCCGGTCTCCTCCGAGGGCGCCGCCTGCGCCGAGTCAGGGAGCCGGCGCACCCTTGCACTCATCTCCCGGATGCGCTGGTCCATCGAGTGGCGACCTGAAGAGACCCCGGGTGTCCCACTCCAGCGGGTCTCTTCCCGGACAGCGGCAGTCCGAAGAACCCCAAGTGTCTCGCCATCCTTCCTCAGGCGGAGGGGCTTCTTGGATGGACGCCGGTGGGGCGACGGCGGGGAGTGTGCCGGGGGTCCAGACGCCACAGCCCGCGACCGTCCCAGCCGCAAGTCCTGGCGGTTCAACTGCGGCCCAGAGGCCGGGGCTACAAGCCCGTTGGAGCGCTCATGTCGCCCAGTAAGTGCTGCTCTTTCTTGCTTGTAGGAGCAGCGTTCTCGTCTCCTTTCTTTGCCTGAGAGCTTTCTTTCCCGGCAGGGACCGACCGGCTGCCGGGGGCGGACTTATCACCCGGCCATCTCCAGTTGGCGGAGGCTCCGTGCCACAGCATCTGGGAACCACGGTGGTTCCAATGGCCCCCAAGTCGGCGGGGGCTTCCTTTGTGCCGGCGGGTTCTTCCCCTCCAGTGGCTGCGGCCGCGCCTGTTCGCCCTCCTTCACCAGCCCGGAAGTCCGGTGCTGAGGCTGGAAGGGCCGCTGTAGGTGCAGTTGCTGGCTCCCTGGTTCCCTCAGGACAGCGTCTTGCTCCGGTTGCTGAGGCACCAGCACCTCCGCCGGTCTTAGACGCGACAGGGGAGGTCAGGGGCACGACTCCTGTCCCCGCTGTCCCAGCGCCCATGTGGGATGCCCTGGGGCGTGTCCAGACCAGCGCCTGACAGTTCCAGGTCGCCTTTGAGCGGGAGCGGGGGGCGCTGGCCGGAGAGAGGGAACGCCTTCGTAGCTGGGAGCACCTCCTGCAGCAGCGGACCCAGGAGGCTAAGGCGGAGCTTGACTCGAGGCAGTCGAGACTTGAGGCCATGAGTGCTCTGCTCGACGCTCAGAAGAAAGCCATCAGCTTCCTGGACTCAGAGACCCGGCGGCTCCGTGCTTCCTACCGCGAAGCCCTGGCCCAGGTTGAAGCAAGGCCGAAGCGCGCTCTGCTGCTGCGGAGGAGCTGTGGATGCAGGTAGCTCGTCGAGAGTGCGCCGTCGCAGATCGGGAACGTGCTGCAGCGGCCGAGGAGGAGAAGATCGCCGCACGGCTGAAGGCCAGAGAGGGTGAGCTGAGGGATCGGGCTGAGGAGCTGGAGCTCCGCAAGTCGGCTGCCGCTGCGAGGGAGGAGCAATCCTCCCGGGAGCGCCAGGCGGAGTTGGATCGCGAGCTGGCGGCTCACCAAGAGGTAGAGAAGCTCCAGTCTTCGCGGTCTGCCGAGGCCCAGGCGGTCTGGGGCTTTATTACCGAGGCGGGGTCCTCCTTGGTTCCTCTTGGTTTCAGCCCGGTGCGGACGGAGGCTCCAGCGCAGGAGATGTCAGAGGCAATCCCGACAATTGAGTTCATCGGCGGCAAGCTGGGCCGGCTCGAAGCGGTGATCGCCGACAAGCTTGAGGTGGAGGGACGGGGCCTGGTGAAGGAGGTCGCTACGCACGTACTGGCGTGCTTCCGGAGCCAGGACCCTTCCTTCTCTCTGAAGCCAGTCCGTCTAGGGCCCGTTGCCGAGCGGGAGGGAGCTGCCAGGGCCGAGGTTGAGGACGTGGCCGCCCTTGTGGCCTCTAGGTTCCAACGGGAGTCCGAGGACTCTTAGGCATCTGCCCCCGTGGCTAAAAGGCCCTGTACCTCCTTCTCCTTCTTTTTTATTTTTGTTGAGTCTGTAGCCCAGCTCATGGAGCCTTGTGTGAATAGACTCTTGTTATCTTCTGAGTCTATGTGCTTTAGTCTTCTTCTTGGTTTTACCTGGCCGAGCCCTTAGCTCCGCAAGGTACTCAGAGGCCTTGACCAATCCCGAAGCTCTGCACAGACACCTTCCACGGGTCCTTACTGTATTAAGGGCCCCGGAGGTCTCCAGGACCCGCCCCATGAGAATGGAGAGGTCTGGACCTGCTAGCCACATGGTGGGCCCAGAGCTCTCCTCTGAGGAGAATGAGGTCCGGCCCCGCGGAACACGTGGAGCCTTCAGAGCTCTCCCCTCGGGGGGGGGGGGGGGGGGGGGGGGGGGGGAGGTCCGATCTCTTCCGGCTACGTGGCGGACCCGGAGCACCCCCCCTGAGGAGAGGGAGGTCCGGCCCCGCTGGACACGTGGGGCCTCCGGGGCTCGCCCCTGCGGAGGTGGAGAGGTCCTGATTCTTCGGTCTTACCTTGGAGTTCCGGTCTTGCGCGATCCCGTAGCGGCCCCCAAGTAGGTGTGTCCCTTTGATTGGGTGCTCCTACCATACTTCTGCAGGGAGCTGAGGCCGAGAGGTCCTGCACACAAGTAAGGGAAACATAATTCTCCTTGGGGGCTCCCCCTCCCCTATCTCATAGTCTTATTTGGCTTACGGTCCCCATCCACTTGTATAGTGCTCGGGGCCCCCCTGGCATCGGCAGGTACCTCCAACGCAACCACCGTTGGTAGGGCAGCAAATGCCGACTAAAGATGAGAATGAGAAGAGGGAGCTGAGCGCATGGTGTGCATACGCTGGAAGTGCGGTCATAAAAATTTAATACGTATTTTAAATGAGCACAAGGGAAAGCAAAGCATGACAGGTTTCTTTTCACATAAATTTCCATAGGAGGAAGGCAGGCTAAACATGGAGGCCACGACCCGTCTCATTAAAAAGGGAAGCAAGACTCTACGCGCTTGGGGTCGGAAACAGGCAAAGCTGAACGTAGTCCTGGACCATCCCCTGAGACTTAGTGGCTCTGAGCGCTGTTCCTGGGCTCTATGGAATCTATTACAAAAGGAAGAGGCTGTCCTACTATTGCCCTAGGGATAGAACTTACAGAGATGCTCTATGTTCCAAGGGTGCGGGAGCGGGTCCCCGTCCTTGGTGGAAAGGCGTACGCACCCGGGACGGCACACTTTCGTGACTCGAAAGGGACCTTCCCAACTAGGGGAGAGTTTGTGGGTCCCTTCACGAGAAAGTATGCGCCACAGCACCAGGTCGCCTTCCTGAAGCTCCCGGACACGCACAGACCTCTGGTGGTAGCGGCGGAGCGCTTGTCTGTACCGTGTGTTACGGAGCGCTGCATGCAATCGGACCTCGTCGACAAGGTCGATGTCTCCATGCCGGAGGTTGTCCTGCGCGGCTTCGTCGTAAGCTCGGACAAGGTGAGACTTCATGGTGATCTCTGGGGGAAGCACAGCTTCGGCCCCATACCCCATGAAGAAGGGCGTCTCTCCGGTGGCCCGGCTCTGGGATGTCCGGTTAGCCCATAGTGTGCTCGGAAGCTCATCCACCCAATTGGCACCATGTTTCTTCAGGCTGGCATAGGTGCGGGTCTTGAGGCCCCGAAGAATCTCGGCGTTGGCCCTCTCGACTTGCCCATTGCTCTTGGGGTGATCAACAGAGGCATAGCACACTTGGATGCCGAGGTCTTCGCAGTAGTCTTGGAACGCTGCGCTGGTGAACTGGGTCCCGTTGTCGGTGATGATTCTGTTCGGGACCCCAAACCGGCAGACAATCGACCTGATGAACTTTAATGCGGATTGCTTGTTGATGGTGATGACTGGTGTGGCTTCCTGCCACTTGGTGAACTTGTCGATGGCGACATAGAGGTACCGGAATCCCCCGACGGCTCTGGGGAATGGTCTCAGGATGTCCAACCCCCATACGGCAAACGGCCATGAGGGCGGGATCATCTGTACCGCCTGAGACGGTGTATGGATCTGCTTGGCATGGAACTGGCACGCCTTGCAGCTCTCGACCAGCTTGACAGCATCATGGAGTGCTGTCGGCCAGTAGAAGCCATGCCGGAAGGCTTTACTGACAAGCGCGCGTGAGGAAGAGTGACTCCCACATTCGCCTCCATGGATCTCAGCGAGCAAGACGCAGTCTTCCCCCTGGGTTATGCACCGCAATAGGACGTGGTTGGCACCACGCCGGTAGAGATCCCCTTCTACCAGCGCGTATCTCTTAGCCATGTGCACGATCCGTTCAGCGGATACATGTTCATCAGGGAGGATGTTGTCTTTCAAGTAGTCCTGGATCTCCGTGATCCATGCATCGGGTCTGACTTGAGCTTCTGAATCTTGAGCGCTGGGTTGCACGGAGTCCCAGTGACGCTTACGATCCTTGGTGGCGTCCATGGCTGCAGGGCCACCAGGACCGCCAGCTTCGAGGTGCTGGTCCAGCCCCCTTCGCCTGGCTCGGCGGGCTGGGCTGTGCGCCACTGCAACATCCTCTCGAAGACTCCTTCGGGCACATGGGCTCCGGTGGAGGCCTTCGTTGAGAGGTCGTCAGCTGCGGCATTGCCAGTGCGCAGTAAGTGGCGCAGGTCCAAGGCGAGGAAGTCTTTCTCCAACATCTGCACGTGGAGCAGGTAAGCAGCTAGCTGTGGGTCATTGCAGGAGCATTCACCCTTAACTTCCTTGATAACTAGCTGGGAGTCGCCCTGTGCCAACAACTGGCGAGCGCCCAGAGACAGGGCTGTATTTAGGCAAAAGATGAGTGCTTCATACTCTGCCATGTTGTTGGTTGCCTTGATATTGAGACGCACCATATACCCAAACTGCTCCCCCGATGGCATGAGAAGCAGTACGCCGGCACCGGCCCCCTGCTTTCGCGAGGAGCCGTCGAAGAAGAGCGTCCAGTGAGGCCCGGTGAAGACCGGAGCTCGGTGCTTTGGTTTACCGTCTTCATGGCCCCCTGGGTCAGCCTTTGTTGGCGTCCACTCAGCCACGAAGTCAGCCAGGGCTTGGCTCTTGACTGCATGGCGAGGAAGGAAATCCAGCTCAAACTCTGCCAGTTCCGCTGCCCATTTAGCGACATTGCCAGTCACGTGCGGGCTGTGAAGGATAGCCTTCAGCGGATAGGAGGTGACCACCGAGACACGGTGGGCTTGGAAGTAGTGGCGGAGCTTCCTGGACGCCACGAGCACTGCATACAGCAGCTTATGGACCTCCAGGTACCTTGTCTTTTGGCGTCATGGAGGACCTCGCTGATGTAGTAGACAGGCCTCTGGATGGTCCGGACCCTCCCTCCCAGGGCAGAGATGTCTTCATCCATGGGCTCAGGCCTACGGGTGGTGGGTGGGTCCAGGGAGGCTGCCGGGAGCTGAGACTCAAAGGCTCCCAAGCCGCCTTGGACCTCCGGGAGATCCCGCTGATTTTCCAGGAGCTCCGAGAGGTCCTGTTGGGCCCCCGGGAGGTCCTGTTGGACTTCCGAGAGGTTCCGTTGGACCTCCGGGAGGTCCCGTTGGTCCTCCGGGAGGTTGTCACGGAGGTCCAGGGGTCCGTCTTGGACCTCTGGGGGGTTGTCTTGGAGGTCCGGGAGGTCGTCTTGGACCTCCGGGGTTTCCTGGCGCCTGTCTCCTGCTGCCGAAGCAGGCTGTGGCGACGAGAGGTCCGGCCGCTCTGCGACGAGGACCATACTCACCACTTCAGTTGTCGCCTCGATGTAGAGCAACAAATGCTCTTCGGGCTCGGGGGCTACCATGATGGGTAGGGTCGTCAGGAGTTGCTTCAACTCCTGGAAAGCTTCTTCCGCTTCGTCGGTCCAAGCAAATGGGCCGGATTTGCGCAGGAGCTTAAAGAAGGGGAGCGCTCGCTCTGCTAGCCTCGATATAAACCGACTCAGCGCGGCTAGGCATCCCGTGAGTTTCTGGACTTCTTTGATGCAGCCAGGGGGCCGCATCAATTCGATGGCCTTGATCTTCTCTGGGTTAGCCTCAATTCCTCGGTGTGAGACCAGGAATCCTAAGAGTTTTCCAGAGGATACGCCAAACACACACTTGTCGGGGTTCAGCTTGGTGCGCGTAGAGCGCAGTTTGTCAAAGACTAAGGCCAGGTGCTAATAGGGATGAACTCTGCCTGACCTTAACAACGATGTCATCGACATACACCTCAACTAAGTCTCTTATCAACTCCCTGAAGGTTTTGTGCATTGCACGTACAAAGGTGGGGAGAGCGTTCTTTAGGCCATAAGGCATAGAGACATAACAGTACAGGCCGTCTACTGTGATGAAGGAGGTGTTCTCTTCATCTTCTCTAGACATAGGGATCTGGTGGAAACCCGAGTAGGCATCTAGGAAGCACAGCATATCACAGCCCGATGTCGAGTCTACTATTTCATCTATTCTAGGGAGAGGGAATGGATCTTTGGGACATGCCTTATTGACACTGGTGTAGTCGATGCACATCCGGAGCTTCCCGCCGGCCTTCGGGACAACAATGGGGTTCGCCAACCACCGGGGGTGGTGGACTTCCCGTATGAAGCCAGCGTCCAGCAGCTTCTTGATTTCTTCCCGGATGAAGTTTTGCCGCTCGATGGACTGCTTGCGGGGCTTCTGTTGGACTGGCCGGGCGTCGGGGAAGACCTTCAAGTGGTGCTCGATCACCTCCATAGGGATCCCTGGCATCTGTGACGACTGCCATGCAAACACGTCGACGTTGTGCAGGAGGAAGGTGACGAGCGCGCCTTCCTATTTGCTATCCAGGCCCCCGGCTACCCGGGTGGTCTGGGTGGTATCGGCGCCAATTTGGACGAGCTTCAGGGGGACGTCGCCCTCGTCAAGGGGTTGCACACGGGGTGCTGCGGTAGAGGCACGGTGGCGTGCACTTGGGTGGCCTGCCTATTATGGCGTTGAAGGGGAGGTCGATCTCCGCCACATCGAACAGAATGTACTCTGTCTGATAGCTATCCGGTGCCCCAAAGGTCACCGGAAGGCTGATGCTGCCGTAGGGAATGACCTGTCCCGGCCCTACCCCTGAGAATGGGCTCGATGGGGTGAGCTTGGCCATCGGGATCTGCAGCTTCTGGAAAGCCCCGCCATCCACCAAAACGTGGTATATCCTCACGTTGGCGATGGTGGGAGCCACCAAGAGCGGTAGTTGACCGGCCCCAGCCATGTTCCTGGGGCAGTCGGTGGCATCGAAGCTGATGGGGGTTCCCATCCACTTGAGGTGCGGCGCGGCACTCGGGAGGGGAGCCACCGACGCTACCGCTCAGTGCAGGGTCTTAACCGCGCTTCGGGACGAGGGGTCAGCGGACCCACCAAAGATGACGTAGAGCATCTTCCGACGCTCGTCATCACTGGAGCTGGAGTCCTCATGGTTGCGCACTGCCTTCACGGTGCGCTGAGGCTCCTAGAACTCCACCTGTTGGTCGACGTTGTCTGGGGCGTCAACCTTCTGCTTGCCCTCCCTTTGACGGTAGGGTGGGTGTCGGTACCTGAGATATGGGGTACCCCCGCGCACAGGGTAAAATGCCTAAGGTGCTCGCCCTTCTCCGCAGGGAGAGCTCCGAAGGCGCTACGCGTCCGGCGGGGCCGGACCTCCCTCTCCTCAGAGGAGAGCTCCGGGCCCGCCACGTGGCATACAGAAGCCGGACCTCCCCCTCCGCGGGAGAGAGGTCTGAAGACGCCACGCGTCCAGTGGGGCCGGACCTCCCTCTCCGCAGAGGAGAGCTCCGGGCCCGCCACGTGGCATACAGAAGCTGGACCTCCCCCTCCGCGGGGAGAGGTCCGGAGGCTCCACGTGCCCCGCAGGCCGGACCCTTCCCGCCTCAGAGAAGGGCTCCGGACCCGCCACGTGGCCAGAAGAACGGTGCTGCCTGCCGCCGAGCGGTAGGCAGCGGGCGTAAAGGCGCCCCACACCTTGCCCGTACAAGGTATTCAAGGCCCGCGTCTTCCCAAGACGCGGAAACGAGGAGCACGCGTCTGTCAGGTGCCGTTGTTCCCAGTCGCATCACAAACTGGCGCGCGGTGTCAGAACCTGCCAGATAATAAACGCTGCGACAAGACATCCCATGCCGCCTGCGCCGTCATCAACCACTACGACTAGCGTGCGGCATGGGCATGGCGGCAAGATGAAGACTCAGAAGCCTTCGACCAGAGGCAACTACCGGCGTAACTACAGATACGGTAGATAACGGACAATCTTCCCGAGACCACCTGTCGGGTCCCGGCTCCCCTTGTAAGCCGCCCGAGTCTTGGACTATAAAAGGCTCGGGTAGGCGTCGATAGCAAGGGTTCGCATTTTGCAACTCATACGCTAGCCATACACTCTCAAGCTGTAACTCACCCCCAAGCTCAGGCCCCCGGCCCTGAGCAGCAAGCAATACAGCGAGCTCCATAGCTCGCCGTGGACGTAGGGTTTTACGCTCCAGCGGCCTGAACCACGTAAAACTCGCCGTGTCAAGCTCTCCCTAACTCGTCCATCTGCGCAAGCTTTCCGCTAGGAGTCTAGCCCCGCCGAAAAAAGAACCTCCGCGGGCTGCCCAGTGCAGGCCCGGAGGAAGTGTCGACCGAACACTTCGACATTTGGCGCGCCAGGTAGGGGGCTTTTCCCCTAGCGCAACGAGTTTCCGCCGACAAAGATGACCAAGCTTCCTTCAGCGGCAAACTCTCCTCCCCCACGTTCACGGCGGACCGTGACCACTGGGGAGTACATGTCGACACACTCAGGACGGAGTGTGTCGGCACAAGCGGGTAGCCAGCAGCCGACTCCGGCAACGCGGACTCCGGCTATGCAGGCCCCGACCAGTGTGAGGCCTTCTGCAGCGCTGAGCGTACACCATGGAGGTGCGCTAGCTTCAGCAAGAGCGCTGTTGCGCAACCCACCTGCGGGGGATGCGCCCCATTCAGCGACCCAGCAATGGGTCCGCGAGGTGGACCGCCTCGTCGTCGCCACCGCGAACCCTCGGTTTCGGCGAGGACGGCGCCCAGGGCAACCGGCTGTGTCGCTGACGCGCACACCCACGGTTGACGGGCTAACGGCGGATTCCAGCTCCTCCAGGCTCCTGTCGACGGACCTGCGAAGGGAACTGGAACGGTGCCACTTGGGGCAGGACGCCCGGGTGTACCTCGAGCGACGTCGAGAAAGGCGTCGCAACCATGAGGCAGGCGACAGCATGTCGTCGGCCTCGACACAACCAGAAGGGCAGGCCTTCGCCATGCGAGCCCCACCTCAGGCATATGCTGCGCAGCATATGCCACCACCATATGCGCCGCAAGTAGCGGCCCCGGTCTATGGTGCAGCCTTGCCCATGCTGGGATACGCGGTGCCAGGTGCGAACCACATGTTCGCAGCGCCAGTACCTGCAGCAGCAGGTGCAGGATGTGCGGCCCTTGCACCCCACCTTCGCTTCGCAAGGTGGCCGCGCAAGTTTCGCCCGCACCTGCCCGAGAAGTACGACGGCAGCGTCAACCCAGCGGAGTTCCTCCAGATCTACTCCACCGCCGTACTTGCCGAAGGAGGCGACGAGGCTGTCATGGCCAACTACTTCCCCGTCGCCTTGACCGGCCCAGCCCGGTCTTGGCTCATGAATCTACCCCAGGGGTCCATAACCTCCTGGGGTGAGCACTGCCGGCAGTTCGTCGCCAACTTCGGCAGCTCCTACACCCATCACGGCACGGAGCTCGACCTCCACGCCGTCAAACAACAACCTGGGGAGTCGCTGCGCTCTTTCATCCAGCGGTTCTCTCAGGTGCGCAACACCATCTCACATATCCAAAGCGCCTCTGTGGTGGTGGCGTTCCGACAGGGTGTCCGGGACGAGAAAATGCTTGAGAAGCTCGCGACCAGAGAGGTCCGCGACGTCTCGGAGCTCTTTAGCCTGGCGGACAAGTGCGCCAGAGCGGCTGAAGGGCGGAACTGGCACGCACTGCCGACCTCCGAGTCAGGAGGGCAGCCCTGGTCCGGTGCTGCTACCTATGGGGGTGGCAAGAAGACCAAGAACCGGGGGAGTGGAAAGATGAAGTCACCATTCACGGCCCCCGTCGCCGCAGCTGTGACGACCAGTGGAGCTCGGGGGCCACGCCCCGACAAGAGGCAGCGGCAATCACCGGCCCCAGACAGTGGCCCAGGCGGGCTATGCCCCGTGCATGGCACCTGCTACCATACTGCTGCCGAGTGCTGGGAGATCCAGAGGCTCGCAGAGCGCTTCCGCAATGGAAGACAGCAGAGGGCTGAAGCACCACCCTACCCTCAGAGGGATGGCAAATAGAAGGCCAATGCCCCAGTCACCGCTGCCCACCAGGTGGGGTTCCAGGAGCCTCAGCGTGTCATAAAGACAGTGCATGACGGTGAGGACTCCAGTTCCGATGGTGACGGGCCAGGGCGTTAGCCAACTACGGCACGCCTCCGTGCCTCGAACATACCTCTCGGGGGCCGCCTAAGGTCCGTCAACCCCTTGAAGGCCTTGCCAAAAGGGGGAGACGCCTTAGGTCATCCAAGGCGAGCCCGGGTTCACCTACCCCTTGAAGGCCTTAGCCAGAAGGGGAGAACTCCCCGGGGGCCCCCGAGAGAAGCCGCGCAGGACCTGATCCAGCGTGAAGATAACAACCTCGACAAGACTCGGCTTGCAGGGAACACCCCACAACGCACGGTCTCGGCTAATGCTCTAAGCACTGCCGCCAAAGAACCAAACGCGATAGGGGCCCGCAAGAGGGCAACCTGGTGAAGCGGCACGCTATATTCCAATAAGGACCCATAAGCTCTCCCCCAGCAGGGAAGGTCCCTTCCGAATCATGAAAGCTGCCGCCCCAGGTACACATGCCTTTCAACCGAGAGTGGGATCCATTCCCAAAAAATCCTTGCCATGAAGCAACACTGTAAGTCCTACTTACTGAGCATCGGTAGAACAGGGTTATTCACTTCTGTAATAGACCCCATAAAATTTAGGAACAGAGCTTGGGGTAGCTAAGTCTCAAGGGACGGTACAGGACTACGTCCAGTTTAGCCTGGTTCCGACCCTAAGCGCGTAGAGTCTTGCTTCCCTTGTAGACGAGGCGGAACATTGCCCCCATGTACAGCCAGAATTCCACCTATGGGCACGAATACAGAGACCTGTTCTACTTAGCTCTCTCTCATGCGCTCATTTAAATTATGCATTAATTTTTATGATCGCACTATCTCTGTATGTTATCGTACATCTAGCTCCCCCTCTCCTGCGCTCATCCATAGTCGGCATTTGCTATCCTACCGAAGGCGGCTGCGCTTGAGGCACCTGCCGATGGCCGAGTGAGTCTCTCGGGCCTCCCCCAGTCAGGTGTTGCGGTGCCAGTTGGTCACCTCCAGGAAAGGCCAGCGTTGTGCATGGGGGGTCCAGGGTGTGTATCCAGCTTAGCCGGCCCAGAGCCCAAAGCATGCGCATCCTGCCCTTCGGAGGTCCAGGGGAGTACGTCCGCTTTGCCTGGTCATTATCCCAAAGCGCGTGCACTCTGCTTCCCCAGCGCATGGCCCGGTACTAGAGATTGGACGGCCATACCCGGACCTCGGAGGGAGCCGGAGCTCTGGCGCCTCGTGCACAGAATTGCCCATGCCCCGTATAGCGGGTCAGGACCATAAGACGGATAAGACTAGGAGACGGGAGGGGAGGACCCCCCGAGGAGAATTACGTTTCCTCTGCCTGTGTGCAGGACCTCCAGGTTACGGCAACAGGGACTGCATGAAGCGGGGGGAAAGGAGCTACCAGCTACTCCGGCCTGGGACTGGAAGGACCGGGACCTGCCCCTCCAGCAGGGGCGGGGCCCGGGGCCCCACGTGTCAAGCGGGCCCGGAACTCTCTCCTTCCTTGAGGAGGGCTCCGGGCTCGCCACGTGGCAGGCAGGAACCGGACCTCCCCCCTCAGCGGGAGGGCTCCGAAAGCCCTACGTGTCCAACATGACCGGAGCTCCCGTCTCTTGAGGAGGAGCTCCGGACCCGCCACATGGCAGGCAGATTTGGAGCCCCCCATAGGGCGAGGTTCGGAGACCTCCGGGGGCCCCTAACACGGTTAGGACCCGGGGAGGGTGTCTGTGCGAAGCTCCGAGATTGGAAATGGCCTCTGAGTACCTTGCGGAGCTAAGGACTCAGCCAGGCAAAGCCAAGAAGGAGGGAAAAAGCATCACAGACACAAGTATCCAAGAGAGTCAAATTAAGCAAGGCTCCATGAGTTGGACTACTGTCGGTACCTGAGATATGGGGTGCCCCCGCGCACAGGGTAAAATGCCTAAGGTACTCGCCCTTCTCCGCAGAGAGAGCTCCGAAGGCGCCACGCGTCCGGCGGGGCCGGACCTCCCTCTCCTCAGAGGAGAGCTCCGGGCCTGCCATGTGGCATACAGAAGCCGGACCTCCCCCTCCGCGGGAGAGAGGTCCGAAGACGCCACGCGTCCAGCGGGGCCGGACCTCCCTCTCCGCAGAGGATAGCTCCGGGCCCACCACGTGGCATACAGAAGCCGGACCTCCCCCTCCGCGGGGAGAGGTCCGGAGGCTCCACGTGCCCCGCAGGCCGGACCCTTCTCTCCTCAGAGAAGGGCTCCGGACCCGCCACGTGGCCAGAAGAACGGTGTTGCCCGCCCCCGAGCGGTAGGCAGCGGGCGTAAAGGCGCCCTGTACCTTGCCCGTACAAGGTATTCAAGGCCCGCGTCTTCCCAAGACGAGGAGACGCGGAGCACGCGTCTGTCAGGTGCCATTGCGCCCAGTCGCATCACAGACAGGCGCGCGGTGTCAGAACCTGTCAGCCAATAAACGCTGCGACAAGACATCCCATGCCGCCTGCGCCGTCATCAGCCACTACGACTAGCGTGCGGAATGGGCAGGGCGGCAAGATGAAGACTCAGAAGCCTTCGACTAGAGGCAACGACCGGCGTAACTACAGATACGGTAGATAATAGACAATCTTCCCGGGACCACCTGTCGGGTCCCGGCTCCCCTTGTAAGCCACCCGAGTCTTGGACTATAAAAGGCTCGGGTGGGCGTCGATAGCAAGGGTTCGCATTTTGCAACTCATACGCTAGCCATACACTCTCAAGCTGTAACTCACCCCCAAGCTCAGGCCCCCGGCCCTGAGCAGCAAGCAATACAGCGAGCTCCATAGCTCGCCGTGGACGTAGGGTTTTACGCTCCGGCGGCCTGAACCACGTAAAACTCGCCGTGTCAAGCTCTCCCTAACTCGTCCATCCGCGCAAGCTTTCCGCTAGGAGTCTAGCCCCGCCGAAAAAAGAACCTCCGCGGGCTGCCCAGTGCAGGCCCGGGGGAAGTGTCGACCGAACACTTCGACATTTGGCGCGCCAGGTATGGGGCTTTTCCCCTAGCGCGACGAGTTTCCGCCGACGAAGATGACCAAGCTTCCTTCAGCGGCAAACTCTCCTCCCCCACGTTCACGGCGGACCATGACCACTGGGGAGTACATGTCGACACACTCAGGACGGAGTGTGTCGGCACAAGCGGGTAGCCAGCAGCCGACTCCGGCTATGCAGGCCCTGACCAGTGTGAGGTCTTCTGCAGCGCTGAGCGTACACCATGGAGGTGCGCTAGCTGCAGCAAGAGCGCTGTTGCGCAACCCACCTGCGGGGGATGCGCCCCATTCAGCGACCCAGCAATGGGTCCGCGAGGTGGACCGCCTTGTCGTCGCCGCCGCGAACCCTCGGTTTCGGCGAGGACGGCGCCCAGGGCAACCGGCTGTGTCGCTGACACGCACACCCACGGTTGACGGGCTAACAGCAGATTCCAGCTCCTCCAGGCTCCTGTCGACGGACCTGCGAAGGGAACTGGAACGGTGCCACTTGGGGCAGGACGCCCGGGTGTACCTCGAGCGACGTCGAGAAAGGCATCGCAACCATGAGGCAGGCGGCAGCATGTCGTCGGCCTCGACACAACCAGAAGGGCAGGCCTTTGCCATGCGAGCCCCGCCTCAGGCATATGCTGCGCAGCATATGCCACCACCATATGCGCCACAAGTAGCGGCCCCGGTCTATGGTGCAGCCTTGCCCATGCTGGGATACGCGGTGCCAGGTGCGAACCACATGTTCTCTGCGCCAGTACCTGCAGCAGCAGGTGCAGGATGTGCGGCCCTTGCACCCCACCTTCGCTTCGCAAGGTGGCCGCGCAAGTTTCGCCCGCACCTGCCCGAGAAGTACGACGGCAGCGTCAACCCAGCGGAGTTCCTCCAGATCTACTCCACCGCCGTACTTGCTGCAGGAGGCGACGAGGCTGTCCTGGCCAACTACTTCCCCGTCGCCTTGACCGGCCCAGCCCGGTCTTGGCTCATGAATCTACCCCAGGGGTCCATAACCTCCTGGGGTGAGCTCTGCCGGCACTTTGTCGCCAACTTCGGCAGCTCCTACACCCGTCCCGGCACAGAGCTCGACCTCCACGCCGTCAAACAACAACCTGGGGAGTCGCTGCGCTCTTTCATCCAGCGGTTCTCTCAGGTGCGCAACACCATCCCACATATCCAAAGCGCCTCTGTGGTGGTGGCGTTCTGACAGGGTGTCCGGGACGAGAAAATGCTTGAGAAGCTCGCGACCAGAGAGGTCCGCGACGTCTCGGAGCTCTTTAGCCTGGCGGACAAGTGTGCCAGAGCGGCTGAAGGGCGGAACTGGCACGCACTGCCGACCTCCGAGTCAGGAGGGCAGCCCGGGTCCGGTGCTGCTGCCTATGGGGGTGGAAAGAATACCAAGAACCGGGGGAGTGGAAAGATGAAGTCACCATTCACGGCCCCCGTCGCCGCAGCTGCGACGACCAGTGGAGCTCGGGGGCCACGCCCCGACAAGAGGCAGCGGCAATCACCGGCCCCAGACAGTGGCCAAGACGGGCTATGCCCCGTGCATGGCACCTGCAACCATACTGCTGCCGAGTGCTGGGAGATCCAGAGGCTCGCAGAGCGCTTCCGCAATGGAAGACAGCAGAGGGCTGAAGCACCGCCCTACCCTCAGAGGTATGGCAAACAGAAGGCCGATGCCCCAGTCACCGCTGCCCACCAGGTGGGGTTCCAGGAGCCTCAGCGTGTCATAAAGACAGTGCATGACAGTGAGGACTCCAGTTCCGATGGTGACGGGCCAGGGCGTTAGCCAACTACGGCACGCCTCCGTGCCTCGAACATACCTCTCGGGGGCCGCCTAAGGTCCGTCAACCCCTTGAAGGCCTTGCCAGAAGGGGGAGACGTCTTAGGTCATCCAAGGCGAGCCCGGGTTCACCTACCCCTTGAAGGCCTTAGCCAGAAGGGGAGAACTCCCTGGGGGCCCCCGAGAGAAGCCGCGCAGGACCTGATCCAGCGTGAAGATAACAACCTCGACAAGACTCGGCTTGCAGGGAACACCCCACAACGCACGGTCTCGGCTAATGCTCTAAGCACTGCCGCCAAAGAACCAAACGCGACGGGGGCCCGCAAGAGGGCAACCTGGTGAAGCGGCACGCTATATTCCAAGAAGGACCCATAAGCTCTCCCCCAGCAGGGAAGGTCCCTTCCGAATCATGAAAGCTGCCGCCCCAGGTACACATGCCTTTCAACCGAGAGTGGGATCCATTCCCAAAAAATCCTTGCCATGAAGCAACACTGTAAGTCCTACTTACTGAGCATCAGTAGAACAGGGCTATTCACTTCTGTAATAGACCCCATAAAATTTAGGAACAGAGCTTGGGGTAGCTAAGTCTCAAGGGACGGTACAGGACTACGTCCAGTTTAGCCTGGTTCCGACCCTAAGCGCGTAGAGTCTTGCTTCCCTTGTAGACGAGGCGGAACATTGCCCCCATGTACAGCCAGAATTCCACCTATGGGCACGAATACAGAGACCTGTTCTACTTAGCTCTCTCTCATGCGCTCATTTAAATTATGCATTAATTTTTATGATCGCACTATCTCTGTATGTTCATTGTACATCTAGCTCCCCCTCTCCTGCGCTCATCCATAGTCGGCATTTGCTATCCTACCGAAGGCGGCTGCGCTTGAGGCACCTGCCGATGGCCGAGTGAGTCTCTCGGGCCTCCCCCAGTCAGGTGTTGCGGTGCCAGTTGGTCACCTCCAGGAAAGGCCAGCGTTGTGCATGGGGGGTCCAGGGTGTGTATCCAGCTTAGCCGGCCCAGAGCCCAAAGCATGCGCATCCTTCCCTTCGGAGGTCCAGGGGAGTACGTCCGCTTTGCCTGGTCATGAACCCAAAGCGCGTGCACTCTGCTTCCCCAGCGCATGGCCCGGTACTAGGGATTGGACGGCCATACCCGGACCTCGGAGGGAGCCGGAGCTCTGGCGCCTCGTGCACAGAATTGCCCATGCCCCGTATAGCGGGTCAGGACCATAAGACGGATAAGACTAGGAGACGGGAGGGGAGGACCCCCCCGAGGAGAATTACGTTTCCTCTGCCTGTGTGCAGGACCTCCAGGTTACGGCAACAGGGACTGCATGAAGCGGGGGGAAAGGAGCTACCAGCTACTCCGGCCTGGGACTGGAAGGACCGGGACCTGCCCCTCCAACAGGGGCGGGGCCCGGGGGCCCCACGTGTCCAGCGGGCCCGGAACTCTCTCCTTCCTTGAGGAGGGCTCGGGGCTCGCCACGTGGCAGGCAGGAACCGGACCTCCCCCCTCAGCGGGAGGGCTCCGAAAGCCCTACGTGTCCAACATGACCGGAGCTCCCGTCTCTTGAGGAGGAGCTCCGGACCCGCCACATGGCAGGCAGATTTGGAGCCCCCCATAGGGCGAGGTTCGGAGACCTCCGGGGGCCCCTAACACGGTTAGGACCCGGGGAGGGTGTCTGTGCGAAGCTCCGAGATTGGAAATGGCCTCTGAGTACCTTGCGGAGCTAAGGACTCAGCCAGGCAAAGCCAAGAAGGAGGGAAAAAGCATCACAGACACAAGTATCCAAGAGAGTCAAATTAAGCAAGGCTCCATGAGTTGGACTACTGTCGGTACCTGAGATATGGGGTACCCCCGCGCACAGGGTAAAATGCCTAAGGTACTCGCCCTTCTCCGCAGGGAGAGCTCCGAAGGCGCCACGCGTCCGGCAGGGCCGGACCTCCCTCTCCTCAGAGGAGAGCTCCGGGCCTGCCATGTGGCATACAGAAGCCGGACCTCCCCCTCCGCGGGAGAGAGGTCCGAAGACGCCACGCATCCAGCGGGGCCGGACCTCCCTCTCCGCAGAGGATAGCTCCGGGCCCGCCACGTGGCATACAGAAGCCGGACCTCCCCCTCCGCGGGGAGAGGTCCGGAGGCTCCACGTGACCCGCAGGCCGGACCCTTCTCTCCTCAGAGAAGGGCTCCGGACCCGCCACGTGGCCAGAAGAACGGTGTTGCCCGCCCCCGAGCGGTAGGCAGCGGGCGTAAAGGCGCCCCGTACCTTGCCCGTACAAGGTATTTAAGGCCCGCGTCTTCCCAAGACGAGGAGACGCGGAGCACGCGTCTGTCAGGTGCCATTGCGCCCAGTCGCATCACAGACAGGCGCGCGGTGTCAGAACCTGTCAGCCAATAAACGCTGCGACAAGACATCCCATGCCGCCTGCGCCGTCATCAACCACTACGACTAGCGTGCGGAATGGGCAGGGCGGCAAGATGAAGACTCAGAAGCCTTCGACTAGAGGCAACGACCGGCGTAACTACAGATACGGTAGATAATAGACAATCTTCCCGGGACCACCTGTCGGGTCCCGGCTCCCCTTGTAAGCCACCCGAGTCTTGGACTATAAAAGGCTCGGGTGGGCGTCGATAGCAAGGGTTCGCATTTTGCAACTCATACACTAGCCATACACTCTCAAGCTGTAACTCACCCCCAAGCTCAGGCCCCCGGCCCTGAGCAGCAAGCAATACAGCGAGCTCCATAGCTCGCCGTAGACGTAGGGTTTTACGCTCCGGCGGCCTGAACCATGTAAAACTCGCCGTGTCAAGCTCTCCCTAACTCGTCCATCTGCGCAAGCTTTCCGCTAGGAGTCTAGCCCCGCCGAAAAAAGAACCTCCGCGGGCTGCCCAGTGCAGGCCCGGGGGAAGTGTCGACCGAACACTTCGACATTTGGCGCGCCAGGTAGGGGGCTTTTCCCCTAGCGCGACGAGTTTCCGCCGACGAAGATGACCAAGCTTCCTTCAGCGGCAAACTCTCCTCCCCCACGTTCACGGCGGACCGTGACCACTGGGGAGTACATGTCGACACACTCAGGACGGAGTGTGTCGGCACAAGCGGGTAGCCAGCAGCCGACTCCGGCTATGCAGGCCCCGACCAGTGTGAGGAATTCTGCAGTGCTGAGCGTACACCATGGAGGTGCGCTAGCTGCAGCAAGAGCGCTGTTGCGCAACCCACCTGCGGGGGATGCGCCCCATTCAGCGACCCAGCAATGGGTCCGCGAGGTGGACCGCCTTGTCGTCGCCGCCGCGAACCCTCGGTTTCGGCGAGGACGGCGCCCAGGGCAACCGGCTGTGTCGCTGACACGACACCCACGGTTGACGGGCTAACGGCAGATTCCAGCTCCTCCAGGGTCCTGTCGACGGACCTGCGAAGGGAACTGGAACGGTGCCACTTGGGGCAGGACGCCCGGGTGTACCTCGAGCGACGTCGAGAAAGGCATCGCAACCATGAGGCAGGCGGCAGCATGTCGTCGGCCTCGACACA
>JASWHV010000366.1:0-79781 GCA_030760725.1 Neostapfia colusana
TGGTTTTTTTACCAAAAACATCGATTTCCATCAAAACTTGCCATAAATTCGGCTTTCTTCCCCATGAAGCTTCTTATCTTTGTCATATACGTGTTATCTTGTCATACTTAAAATTTTGAAGCATTTCGGAAAATATCAATTTTTTTATAAAAAATCCAAAGGGGTTAGCCTTTGGTTTTTTTTACCAAAAAAAGCGATTTCTATCAAAACTTGCCATAAATTTGGTTTTCATCCCCATGAAGCTTCTTATCTTTTTCATATATGTGTTATCTTGTCATACTTAAATTTTGAAGCATTTAGGAAAATATCAAAATTTTTATAAAAAATCCAAAGGGGTTAGCCTTTAATTTTTTTTTTACCAAAAACAGCGATTTCCATCAAAACTTGTCGTAAATTCGGTTTTCTTGCCCATGAAGCTTCTTATCTTTGTCATATACGTGTTATCTTGGCATACTTAAATTTTGAAGCATTTCGGAAAATATCAAATTTTTTATAAAAATCCAAAGGTGTTAGCCTTTGGTTTTTTACCAAAAACAGCGGTTTCCATCAAAACTCACCATAAAATCAGTTTTCTTGCCCATGAAGCTTCTTATCTTTGTCATATACGTGTTATCTTGTCATACTTAAAATTTTGAAGCATTTTAGAAAATATCAAATTTTTTATAAAAAATCGAAAGGGGTTAGCCTTTTTTATTTTTACCAAAAAAAGCGATTTCCATCGAAACTTGCCATAAAAATTTGGTTTTCTTCCCCATGAAGCTTCTTATCTTTGTCATATACGTGTTACCTTGTCATACTTAAAATTTTGAAGCATTTCAGAAAATATCAAATTTTTTATAAAAAATCCAAAGGGGTTAGCCTTTGTTTTTTTTACCAAAAACAGCGGTTTCCATCAAAACCCACCATAAATTCAGTTTTCTTCCCCATGAAGCTTCTTATCTTTGTCATATACGTGTTACCTTATCATACTTAAAATTTTGAAGCATTTCAGAAAATATCAATTTTTTTATAAAAAATCCAAAGGGGTTAGCCTTTGTTTTTTTTACCAAAAACAGCGGTTTCCATCAAAACCCACCGAAAATTCAGTTTTCTTGCCCATGAAGCTTCTTATCTTTGTCGTATACGTGTTATCTTGTCATACTTAAAATTTTGAAGCATTTCAGAAAATATCAAATTTTTTATAAAAAATCCAAAGGGGTTAGCCTTTGGTTTTTTACCAGAAACAGCGATTTTCATCAAAACTTGCCATAAATTCGGCTTTCTTCCCCATGAAGCTTCTTATCTTTTTCATATACGTGTTGTCTTGTCATACTTAAATTTTGAAGCATTTAGGAAAATATCAAAATTTTATAAAAAATCCAAAGGGGATAGCCTTTGGTTTTTTTTACCAAAAACAACGATTTCCATCAAAACTTGTCGTAAATTCGGTTTTCTTGCCCATGAAGCTTCTTATCTTTGTCATATACGTGTTATCTTGGCATACTTAAATTTTGAAGCATTTCAGAAAATATCAATTTTTTTATAAAAATCCAAAGGGGTTAGCCTTTGGATTTTTACCAAAAACAGCGGTTTCCATCAAAACTCACCATAAAATCAGTTTTCTTGCCCATGAAGCTTCTTATCTTTGTCATATACGTGTTATCTTGTCATACTTAAAATTTTGAAGCATTTCAGAAAATATCAAATTTTTTATAAAAAATCCAAAGGGGTTAGCCTTTGGTTTTTTACCAAAAATATCGATTTCCATCAAAACTTGCCATAAATTCGGCTTTCTTCCCCATGAAGCTTCTTATCTTTGTCATATACGTGTTATCTTGTCATACTTAAAATTTTGAAGCATTTCGGAAAATATCAATTTTTTTATAAAAAATCCAAAAGGGTTAGCCTTTGGTTTTTTTACCAAAAAAAGCGATTTCCATCAAAACTTGCCATAAATTTGGTTTTCATCCCCATGAAGCTTCTTATATTTTTCATATATGTGTTATCTTGTCATACTTAAATTTTGAAGCATTTAGGAAAATATCAAAATTTTTATAAAAAATCCAAAGGGGTTAGCCTTTAATTTTTTTTACCAAAAACAGCGATTTCCATCAAAACTTGTCGTAAATTCGGTTTTCTTGCCCATGAAGCTTCTTATCTTTGTCATATACGTGTTATCTTGGCATACTTAAATTTTGAAGCATTTCGGAAAATATCAAATTTTTTATAAAAATCCAAAGGGGTTAGCCTTTGTTTTTTTTACCAAAAACAGCGGTTTCCATCAAAACTCACCATAAAATCAGTTTTCTTGCCCATGAAGCTTCTTATCTTTGTCATATACGTGTTATCTTGTCATACTTAAAATTTTGAAGCATTTCAGAAAATATCAAATTTTTTATAAAAAATCGAAAGGGGTTAGCCTTTTTTATTTTTACCAAAAAAAGCAATTTCCATCGAAACTTGCCATAAAAATTTGGTTTTCTTCCCCATGAAGCTTCTTATCTTTGTCATATACGTGTTACCTTGTCATACTTAAAATTTTGAAGTATTTCAGAAAATATCAAATTTTTTATAAAAAATCCAAAGGGGTTAGCCTTTGTTTTTTTACCAAAAACAGCGGTTTCCATCAAAACCCACCGAAAATTCAGTTTTCTTGCCCATGAAGCTTCTTATCTTTGTCGTATACGTGTTATCTTGTCATACTTAAAATTTTGAAGCATTTCAGAAAATATCAAATTTTTTATAAAAAATCCAAAGGGGTTAGCCTTTGGTTTTTTACCAGAAACAGCGATTTTCATCAAAACTTGCCATAAATTCGGCTTTCTTCCCAATGAAGCTTCTTATCTTTTTCATATACGTGTTGTCTTGTCATACTTAAATTTTGAAGCATTTAGGAAAATATCAAAATTTTATAAAAAATCCAAAGGGGATAGCCTTTGGTTTTTTTTACCAAAAACAGCGATTTCCATCAAAACTTGTCGTAAATTCGGTTTTCTTGCCTATGAAGCTTCTTATCTTTGTCATATACGTGTTATCTTGGCATACTTAAATTTTGAAGCATTTCAGAAAATATCAATTTTTTTATAAAAATCCAAAGGGGTTAGCCTTTGGATTTTTACCAAAAACAGCGGTTTCCATCAAAACTCACCATAAAATCAGTTTTCTTGCCCATGAAGCTTCTTATCTTTGTCATATACGTGTTATCTTGTCATACTTAAAATTTTGAAACATTTCAGAAAATATCAAATTTTTTATAAAAAATCCAAAGGGGTTAGCCTTTGGTTTTTTTACCAAAAACATCGATTTCCATCAAAACTTGCCATAAATTCGGCTTTCTTCCCCATGAAGCTTCTTATCTTTGTCATATACGTGTTATCTTGTCATACTTAAAATTTTGAAGCATTTCGGAAAATATCAATTTTTTTATAAAAAAATCCAAAGGGGTTAGCCTTTGGTTTTTTTTTACCAAAAAAAGCGATTTCCATCAAAACTTGCCATAAATTTGGTTTTCATCCCCATGAAGCTTCTTATCTTTTTCATATATGTGTTATCTTGTCATACTTAAATTTTGAAGCATTTAGGAAAATATCAAAATTTTTATAAAAAATCCAAAGGGGTTAGCCTTTAATTTTTTTTTTACCAAAAACAGCGATTTCCATCAAAACTTGTCGTAAATTCGGTTTTCTTGCCCATGAAGCTTCTTATCTTTGTCATATACGTGTTATCTTGGCATACTTAAATTTTGAAGCATTTCGGAAAATATCAAATTTTTTATAAAAATCCAAAGGTGTTAGCCTTTGGTTTTTTACCAAAAACAGCGGTTTCCATCAAAACTCACCATAAAATCAGTTTTCTTGCCCATGAAGCTTCTTATCTTTGTCATATACGTGTTATCTTGTCATACTTAAAATTTTGAAGCATTTTAGAAAATATCAAATTTTTTATAAAAAATCGAAAGGGGTTAGCCTTTTTTATTTTTACCAAAAAAAGCGATTTCCATCGAAACTTGCCATAAAAATTTGGTTTTCTTCCCCATGAAGCTTCTTATCTTTGTCATATACGTGTTACCTTGTCATACTTAAAATTTTGAAGCATTTCAGAAAATATCAAATTTTTTATAAAAAATCCAAAGGGGTTAGCCTTTGTTTTTTTTACCAAAAACAGCGGTTTCCATCAAAACCCACCATAAATTCAGTTTTCTTCCCCATGAAGCTTCTTATCTTTGTCATATACGTGTTACCTTGTCATACTTAAAATTTTGAAGCATTTCAGAAAATATCAATTTTTTTATAAAAAATCCAAAGGGGTTAGCCTTTGTTTTTTTTTTACCAAAAACAGCGGTTTCCATCAAAACCCACCGAAAATTCAGTTTTCTTGCCCATGAAGCTTCTTATCTTTGTCGTATACGTGTTATCTTGTCATACTTAAAATTTTGAAGCATTTCAGAAAATATCAAATTTTTTATAAAAAATCCAAAGGGGTTAGCCTTTGGTTTTTTACCAGAAACAGCGATTTTCATCAAAACTTGCCATAAATTCGGCTTTCTTCCCCATGAAGCTTCTTATCTTTTTCATATACGTGTTGTCTTGTCATACTTAAATTTTGAAGCATTTAGGAAAATATCAAAATTTTATAAAAAATCCAAAGGGGATAGCCTTTGGTTTTTTTTACCAAAAACAGCGATTTCCATCAAAACTTGTCGTAAATTCGGTTTTCTTGCCCATGAAGCTTCTTATCTTTGTCATATACGTGTTATCTTGGCATACTTAAATTTTGAAGCATTTCAGAAAATATCAATTTTTTTATAAAAATCCAAAGGGGTTAGCCTTTGGATTTTTACCAAAAACAGCGGTTTCCATCAAAACTCACCATAAAATCAGTTTTCTTGCCCATGAAGCTTCTTATCTTTGTCATATACGTGTTATCTTGTCATACTTAAAATTTTGAAGCATTTCAGAAAATATCAAATTTTTTATAAAAAATCCAAAGGGGTTAGCCTTTGGTTTTTTTACCAAAAACATCGATTTCCATCAAAACTTGCCATAAATTCGGCTTTCTTCCCCATGAAGCTTCTTATCTTTGTCATATACGTGTTATCTTGTCATACTTAAAATTTTGAAGCATTTCGGAAAATATCAATTTTTTTATAAAAAATCCAAAGGGGTTAGCCTTTGGTTTTTTTACCAAAAAAAGCGATTTCCATCAAAACTTGTCGTAAATTCGGTTTTCTTGCCCATGAAGCTTCTTATCTTTGTCATATACGTGTTATCTTGGCATACTTAAATTTTGAAGCATTTCAGAAAATATCAATTTTTTTATAAAAATCCAAAGGGGTTAGCCTTTGGATTTTTACCAAAAACAGCGGTTTCCATCAAAACTCACCATAAAATCAGTTTTCTTGCCCATGAAGCTTCTTATCTTTGTCATATACGTGTTATCTTGTCATACTTAAAATTTTGAAGCATTTCAGAAAATATCAAATTTTTTATAAAAAATCCAAAGGGGTTAGCCTTTGGTTTTTTTACCAAAAACATCGATTTCCATCAAAACTTGCCATAAATTCGGCGTTCTTCCCCATGAAGCTTCTTATCTTTGTCATATACGTGTTATCTTGTCATACTTAAAATTTTGAAGCATTTCGGAAAATATCAATTTTTTTATAAAAAATCCAAAGGGGTTAGCCTATGGTTTTTTTTACCAAAAACAGCGATTTCCATCAAAACTTGTCGTAAATTCGGTTTTCTTGCCCATGAAGCTTCTTATCTTTGTCATATACGTGTTATCTTGGCATACTTAAATTTTGAAGCATTTCGGAAAATATCAAATTTTTTATAAAAATCCAAAGGGGTTAGCCTTTGGTTTTTTACCAAAAACAGCGGTTTCCATCAAAACTCACCATAAAATCAGTTTTCTTGCCCATGAAGCTTCTTATCTTTGTCATATACGTGTTATCTTGTCATACTTAAAATTTTGAAACATTTCAGAAAATATCAAATTTTTTATAAAAAATCCAAAGGGGTTAGCCTTTGTTTTTTTACCAAAAACAGCGGTTTCCATCAAAACCCACCGAAAATTCAGTTTTCTTGCCCATGAAGCTTCTTATCTTTGTCGTATACGTGTTATCTTGTCATACTTAAAATTTTGAAGCATTTCAGAAAATAGCAAATTTTTTATAAAAAATCCAAAGGGGTTAGCCTTTGGTTTTTTACCAGAAACAGCGATTTTCATCAAAACTTGCCATAAATTCGGCTTTCTTCCCCATGAAGCTTCTTATCTTTTTCATATACGTGTTGTCTTGTCATACTTAAATTTTGAAGCATTTAGGAAAATATCAAAATTTTATAAAAAATCCAAAGGGGATAGCCTTTGGTTTTTTTTACCAAAAACAGCGATTTCCATCAAAACTTGTCGTAAATTCGGTTTTCTTGCCCATGAAGCTTCTTATCTTTGTCATATACGTGTTATCTTGGCATACTTAAATTTTGAAGCATTTCAGAAAATATCAATTTTTTTATAAAAATCCAAAGGGGTTAGCCTTTGGATTTTTACCAAAAACAGCGGTTTCCATCAAAACTCACCATAAAATCAGTTTTCTTGCCCATGAAGCTTCTTATCTTTGTCATATACGTGTTATCCTGTCATACTTAAAATTTTGAAGCATTTCAGAAAATATCAAATTTTTTATAAAAAATCCAAAGGGGTTAGCCTTTGGTTTTTTTACCAAAAACATCGATTTCCATCAAAACTTGCCATAAATTCGGCTTTCTTCCCCATGAAGCTTCTTATCTTTGTCATATACGTGTTATCTTGTCATACTTAAAATTTTGAAGCATTTCAGAAAATATCAATTTTTTTATAAAAAATCCAAAGGGGTTAGCCTTTGGTTTTTTTTTACCAAAAAAAGCGATTTCCATCAAAACTTGCCATAAATTTGGTTTTCATCCCCATGAAGCTTCTTATCTTTTTCATATATGTGTTATCTTGTCATACTTAAATTTTGAAGCATTTAGGAAAATATCAAAATTTTTATAAAAAAATCCAAAGGGGTTAGCCTTTAATTTTTTTTACCAAAAACAGCGATTTCCATCAAAACTTGTCGTAAATTCGGTTTTCTTGCCCATGAAGCTTCTTATCTTTGTCATATACGTGTTATCTTGGCATACTTAAATTTTGAAGCATTTCGGAAAATATCAAATTTTTTATAAAAATCCAAAGGGGTTAGCCTTTGGTTTTTTACCAAAAACAGCGGTTTCCATCAAAACTCACCATAAAATCAGTTTTCTTGCCCATGAAGCTTCTTATCTTTGTCATATACGTGTTATCTTGTCATACTTAAAATTTTGAAGCATTTCAGAAAATATCAAATTTTTTATAAAAAATCCAAAGGGGTTAGCCTTTGGTTTTTTTACCAAAAACATCGATTTCCATCAAAACTTGCCATAAATTCGGCTTTCTTCCCCATGAAGCTTCTTATCTTTGTCATATACGTGTTATCTTGTCATACTTAAAATTTTGAAGCATTTCGGAAAATATCAATTTTTTTATAAAAAATCCAAAGGGGTTAGCCTTTGGTTTTTTTACCAAAAAAAGCGATTTCCATCAAAACTTGTCGTAAATTCGGTTTTCTTGCCCATGAAGCTTCTTATCTTTGTCATATACGTGTTATCTTGGCATACTTAAATTTTGAAGCATTTCGGAAAATATCAATTTTTTTATAAAAATCCAAAGGGGTTAGCCTTTGGATTTTTACCAAAAACAGCGGTTTCCATCAAAACTCACCATAAAATCAGTTTTCTTGCCCATGAAGCTTCTTATCTTTGTCATATACGTGTTATCTTGTCATACTTAAAATTTTGAAGCATTTCAGAAAATATCAAATTTTTTATAAAAAATCCAAAGGGGTTAGCCTTTGGTTTTTTTACCAAAAACATCGATTTCCATCAAAACTTGCCATAAATTCGGCGTTCTTCCCCATGAAGCTTCTTATCTTTGTCATATACGTGTTATCTTGTCATACTTAAAATTTTGAAGCATTTCGGAAAATATCAATTTTTTTATAAAAAATCCAAAGGGGTTAGCCTATGGTTTTTTTTACCAAAAACAGCGATTTCCATCAAAACTTGTCGTAAATTCGGTTTTCTTGCCCATGAAGCTTCTTATCTTTGTCATATACGTGTTATCTTGGCATACTTAAATTTTGAAGCATTTCGGAAAATATCAATTTTTTTATAAAAATCCAAAGGGGTTAGCCTTTGGATTTTTACCAAAAACAGCGGTTTCCATCAAAACTCACCATAAAATCAGTTTTCTTGCCCATGAAGCTTCTTATCTTTGTCATATACGTGTTATCTTGTCATACTTAAAATTTTGAAGCATTTCAGAAAATATCAAATTTTTTATAAA
This sequence comes from Neostapfia colusana, assembly GCA_030760725.1. Lineage (NCBI taxonomy): Eukaryota > Viridiplantae > Streptophyta > Magnoliopsida > Poales > Poaceae > Neostapfia > Neostapfia colusana. The sequence continues at coordinate 8,383 of JASWHV010000366.1, forward strand.
AAATCCAAAGGGGTTAGCCTTTGGTTTTTTTACCAAAAACATCGATTTCCATCAAAACTTGCCATAAATTCGGCGTTCTTCCCCATGAAGCTTCTTATCTTTGTCATATACGTGTTATCTTGTCATACTTAAAATTTTGAAGCATTTCGGAAAATATCAATTTTTTTATAAAAAATCCAAAGGGGTTAGCCTATGGTTTTTTTTACCAAAAACAGCGATTTCCATCAAAACTTGTCGTAAATTCGGTTTTCTTGCCCATGAAGCTTCTTATCTTTGTCATATACGTGTTATCTTGGCATACTTAAATTTTGAAGCATTTCGGAAAATATCAAATTTTTTATAAAAATCCAAAGGGGTTAGCCTTTGGTTTTTTACCAAAAACAGCGGTTTCCATCAAAACTCACCATAAAATCAGTTTTCTTGCCCATGAAGCTTCTTATCTTTGTCATATACGTGTTATCTTGTCATACTTAAAATTTTGAAGCATTTCAGAAAATATCAAATTTTTTATAAAAAATCGAAAGGGGTTAGCCTTTTTTATTTTTACCAAAAAAAGCGATTTCCATCGAAACTTGCCATAAAAATTTGGTTTTCTTCCCCATGAAGCTTCTTATCTTTGTCATATACGTGTTACCTTGTCATACTTAAAATTTTGAAGCATTTCAGAAAATATCAAATTTTTTATAAAAAATCCAAAGGGGTTAGCCTTTGTTTTTTTACCAAAAACAGCGGTTTCCATCAAAACCCACCGAAAATTCAGTTTTCTTGCCCATGAAGCTTCTTATCTTTGTCGTATACGTGTTATCTTGTCATACTTAAAATTTTGAAGCATTTCAGAAAATATCAAATTTTTTATAAAAAATCCAAAGGGGTTAGCCTTTGGTTTTTTACCAGAAACAGCGATTTTCATCAAAACTTGCCATAAATTCGGCTTTCTTCCCCATGAAGCTTCTTATCTTTTTCATATACGTGTTGTCTTGTCATACTTAAATTTTGAAGCATTTAGGAAAATATCAAAATTTTATAAAAAATCCAAAGGGGATAGCCTTTGGTTTTTTTTACCAAAAACAGCGATTTCCATCAAAACTTGTCGTAAATTCGGTTTTCTTGCCCATGAAGCTTCTTATCTTTGTCATATACGTGTTATCTTGGCATACTTAAATTTTGAAGCATTTCAGAAAATATCAATTTTTTTATAAAAATCCAAAGGGGTTAGCCTTTGGATTTTTACCAAAAACAGCGGTTTCCATCAAAACTCACCATAAAATCAGTTTTCTTGCCCATGAAGCTTCTTTTCTTTGTCATATACGTGTTATCCTGTCATACTTAAAATTTTGAAGCATTTCAGAAAATATCAAATTTTTTATAAAAAATCCAAAGGGGTTAGCCTTTGGTTTTTTTACCAAAAAACATCGATTTCCATCAAAACTTGCCATAAATTCGGCTTTCTTCCCCATGAAGCTTCTTATCTTTGTCATATACGTGTTATCTTGTCATACTTAAAATTTTGAAGCATTTCAGAAAATATCAATTTTTTTATAAAAAATCCAAAGGGGTTAGCCTTTGGTTTTTTTATACCAAAAAAAGCGATTTCCATCAAAACTTGCCATAAATTTGGTTTTCATCCCCATGAAGCTTCTTATCTTTTTCATATATGTGTTATCTTGTCATACTTAAATTTTGAAGCATTTAGGAAAATATCAAAATTTTTATAAAAAAATCCAAAGGGGTTAGCCTTTTAATTTTTTTTACCAAAAACAGCGATTTCCATCAAAACTTGTCGTAAATTCGGTTTTCCTTGCCCATGAAGCTTCTTATCTTTGTCATATACGTGTTATCTTGGCATACTTAAATTTTGAAGCATTTCGGAAAATATCAAATTTTTATAAAAATCCAAAGGGGGTTAGCCTTTGGTTTTTTTACCAAAACAGCGGTTTCCATCAAAACTCACCATAAAATCAGTTTTCTTGCCCATGAAGCTTCTTATCTTTGTCATATACGTGTTATCTTGTCATACTTAAAATTTTGAAGCATTTCAGAAAATATCAAATTTTTTATAAAAAATCCAAAGGGTTAGCCTTTGGTTTTTTTACCAAAAACATCGATTTCCATCAAACTTGCCATAAATTCGGCTTTCTTCCCCATGAAGCTTCTTATCTTTGTCATATACGTGTTATCTTGTCATACTTAAAATTTTGAAGCATTTCGGAAAATATCAATTTTTTATAAAAAATCCAAAGGGGTTAGCCTTTGGTTTTTTTTACCAAAAAAAGCGATTTCCATCAAACTTGTCGTAAATTCGGTTTTCTTGCCCATGAAGCTTCTTATCTTTGTCATATACGTGTTATCTTGGCATACTTAAATTTTGAAGCATTTCGGAAAATATCAATTTTTTTATAAAAATCCAAAGGGGTTAGCCTTTGGATTTTTACCAAAAACAGCGGTTTCCATCAAAACTCACCATAAAATCAGTTTTCTTGCCCATGAAGCTTCTTATCTTTGTCATATACGTGTTATCTTGTCATACTTAAAATTTTGAAGCATTTCAGAAAATATCAAATTTTTTATAAAAATCCAAAGGGGTTAGCCTTTGGTTTTTTTTACCAAAAACATCGATTTCCATCAAAACTTGCCATAAATTCGGCGTTCTTCCCCATGAAGCTTCTTATCTTTGTCATATACGTGTTATCTTGTCATACTTAAAATTTTGAAGCATTTCGGAAAATATCAATTTTTTTATAAAAAATCCAAAGGGGTTAGCCTATGGTTTTTTTTTACCAAAAACAGCGATTTCCATCAAAACTTGTCGTAAATTCGGTTTTCTTGCCCATGAAGCTTCTTATCTTTGTCATATACGTGTTATCTTGGCATACTTAAATTTTGAAGCATTTCGGAAAATATCAATTTTTTTATAAAAATCCAAAGGGGTTAGCCTTTGGATTTTTACCAAAAACAGCGGTTTCCATCAAAACTCACCATAAAATCAGTTTTCTTGCCCATGAAGCTTCTTATCTTTGTCATATACGTGTTATCTTGTCATACTTAAAATTTTGAAGCATTTCAGAAAATATCAAATTTTTTATAAAAAATCCAAAGGGGTTAGCCTTTGGTTTTTTTACCAAAAACATCGATTTCCATCAAAACTTGCCATAAAATTCGGCGTTCTTCCCCATGAAGCTTCTTATCTTTGTCATATACGTGTTATCTTGTCATACTTAAAATTTTGAAGCATTTCGGAAAATATCAATTTTTTTATAAAAAATCCAAAGGGGTTAGCCTATGGTTTTTTTTTACCAAAAACCAGCGATTTCCATCAAAACTTGTCGTAAATTCGGTTTTCTTGCCCATGAAGCTTCTTATCTTTGTCATATACGTGTTATCTTGGCATACTTAAATTTTGAAGCATTTCGGAAAATATCAAATTTTTTATAAAAATCCAAAGGGGTTAGCCTTTGGTTTTTTACCAAAAACAGCGGTTTCCATCAAAACTCACCATAAAATCAGTTTTCTTGCCCATGAAGCTTCTTATCTTTGTCATATACGTGTTATCTTGTCATACTTAAAATTTTGAAGCATTTCAGAAAATATCAAATTTTTTATAAAAAATCGAAAGGGGTTAGCCTTTTTTATTTTTACCAAAAAAAGCGATTTCCATCGAAACTTGCCATAAAAATTTAGTTTTCTTCCCCATGAAGCTTCTTATCTTTGTCATATACGTGTTACCTTGTCATACTTAAAATTTTGAAGCATTTCAGAAAATATCAATTTTTTTATAAAAAATCCAAAGGGGTTAGCCTTTGTCTTTTTACCAAAAACAGCGGTTTCCATCAAAACCCACCGAAAATTCAGTTTTCTTGCCCATGAAGCTTCTTATCTTTGTCGTATACGTGTTATCTTGTCATACTTAAAATTTTGAAGCATTTCAGAAAATATCAAATTTTTTATAAAAAATCCAAAGGGGTTAGCCTTTGGTTTTTTACCAGAAACAGCGATTTTCATCAAAACTTGCCATAAATTCGGCTTTCTTCCCCATGAAGCTTCTTATCTTTTTCATATACGTGTTGTCTTGTCATACTTAAATTTTGAAGCATTTAGGAAAATATCAAAATTTTATAAAAAATCCAAAGGGGATAGCCTTTGGTTTTTTTTTACCAAAAACAGCGATTTCCATCAAAACTTGTCGTAAATTCGGTTTTCTTGCCCATGAAGCTTCTTATCTTTGTCATATACGTGTTATCTTGGCATACTTAAATTTTGAAGCATTTCAGAAAATATCAATTTTTTTATAAAAATCCAAAGGGGTTAGCCTTTGGATTTTTACCAAAAACAGCGGTTTCCATCAAAACTCACCATAAAATCAGTTTTCTTGCCCATGAAGCTTCTTATATTTGTCATATACGTGTTATCTTGTCATACTTAAAATTTTGAAGCATTTCAGAAAATATCAAATTTTTTATAAAAAATCCAAAGGGGTTAGCCTTTGGTTTTTTTACCAAAAACATCGATTTCCATCAAAACTTGCCATAAATTCGGCTTTCTTCCCCATGAAGCTTCTTATCTTTGTCATATACGTGTTATCTTGTCATACTTAGAATTTTGAAGCATTTCGGAAAATATCAATTTTTTTATAAAAAATCCAAAGGGGTTAGCCTTTGGTTTTTTTACCAAAAAAAGCGATTTCCATCAAAACTTGTCGTAAATTCGGTTTTCTTGCCCATGAAGCTTCTTATCTTTGTCATATACGTGTTATCTTGGCATACTTAAATTTTGAAGCATTTCAGAAAATATCAATTTTTTTATAAAAATCCAAAGGGGTTAGCCTTTGGATTTTTACCAAAAACAGCGGTTTCCATCAAAACTCACCATAAAATCAGTTTTCTTGCCCATGAAGCTTCTTATCTTTGTCATATACGTGTTATCTTGTCATACTTAAAATTTTGAAGCATTTCAGAAAATATCAAATTTTTTATAAAAAATCCAAAGGGGTTAGCCTTTGGTTTTTTTACCAAAAACATCGATTTCCATCAAAACTTGCCATAAATTCGGCGTTCTTCCCCATGAAGCTTCTTATCTTTGTCATATACGTGTTATCTTGTCATACTTAAAATTTTGAAGCATTTCGGAAAATATCAATTTTTTTATAAAAAATCCAAAGGGGTTAGCCTATGGTTTTTTTTACCAAAAACAGCGATTTCCATCAAAACTTGTCGTAAATTCGGTTTTCTTGCCCATGAAGCTTCTTATCTTTGTCATATACGTGTTATCTTGGCATACTTAAATTTTGAAGCATTTCGGAAAATATCAATTTTTTTATAAAAATCCAAAGGGGTTAGCCTTTGGATTTTTACCAAAAACAGCGGTTTCCATCAAAACTCACCATAAAATCAGTTTTCTTGCCCATGAAGCTTCTTATCTTTGTCATATACGTGTTATCTTGTCATACTTAAAATTTTGAAGCATTTCAGAAAATATCAAATTTTTTATAAAAAATCCAAAGGGGTTAGCCTTTGGTTTTTTTACCAAAAACATCGATTTCCATCAAAACTTGCCATAAATTCGGCGTTCTTCCCCATGAAGCTTCTTATCTTTGTCATATACGTGTTATCTTGTCATACTTAAAATTTTGAAGCATTTCGGAAAATATCAATTTTTTTATAAAAAATCCAAAGGGGTTAGCCTATGGTTTTTTTTTACCAAAAACAGCGATTTCCATCAAAACTTGTCGTAAATTCGGTTTTCTTGCCCATGAAGCTTCTTATCTTTGTCATATACGTGTTATCTTGGCATACTTAAATTTTGAAGCATTTCGGAAAATATCAAATTTTTTATAAAAATCCAAAGGGGTTAGCCTTTGGTTTTTTACCAAAAACAGCGGTTTCCATCAAAACTCACCATAAAATCAGTTTTCTTGCCCATGAAGCTTCTTATCTTTGTCATATACGTGTTATCTTGTCATACTTAAAATTTTGAAGCATTTCAGAAAATATCAAATTTTTTATAAAAAATCGAAAGGGGTTAGCCTTTTTTATTTCTACCAAAAAAAGCGATTTCCATCGAAACTTGCCATAAAAATTTGGTTTTCTTCCCCATGAAGCTTCTTATCTTTGTCATATACGTGTTACCTTGTCATACTTAAAATTTTGAAGCATTTCAGAAAATATCAAATTTTTTATAAAAAATCCAAAGGGGTTAGCCTTTGTTTTTTTACCAAAAACAGCGGTTTCCATCAAAACCCACCGAAAATTCAGTTTTCTTGCCCATGAAGCTTCTTATCTTTGTCGTATAGGTGTTATCTTGTCATACTTAAAATTTTGAAGCATTTCAGAAAATATCAAATTTTTTATAAAAAATCCAAAGGGGTTAGCCTTTGGTTTTTTACCAGAAACAGCGATTTTCATCAAAACTTGCCATAAATTCGGCTTTCTTCCCCATGAAGCTTCTTATCTTTTTCATATACGTGTTGTCTTGTCATACTTAAATTTTGAAGCATTTAGGAAAATATCAAAATTTTATAAAAAATCCAAAGGGGATAGCCTTTGGTTTTTTTTACCAAAAACAGCGATTTCCATCAAAACTTGTCGTAAATTCGGTTTTCTTGCCCATGAAGCTTCTTATCTTTGTCATATACGTGTTATCTTGGCATACTTAAATTTTGAAGCATTTCAGAAAATATCAATTTTTTTATAAAAATCCAAAGGTGTTAGCCTTTGGATTTTTACCAAAAACAGCGGTTTCCATCAAAACTCACCATAAAATCAGTTTTCTTGCCCATGAAGCTTCTTATCTTTGTCATATACGTGTTATCCTGTCATACTTAAAATTTTGAAGCATTTCAGAAAATATCAAATTTTTTATAAAAAATCCAAAGGGGTTAGCCTTTGGTTTTTTTACCAAAAACATCGATTTCCATCAAAACTTGCCATAAATTCGGCTTTCTTCCCCATGAAGCTTCTTATCTTTGTCATATACGTGTTATCTTGTCATACTTAAAATTTTGAAGCATTTCAGAAAATATCAATTTTTTTATAAAAAATCCAAAGGGGTTAGCCTTTGGTTTTTTTTTTACCAAAAAAAGCGATTTCCATCAAAACTTGCCATAAATTTGGTTTTCATCCCCATGAAGCTTCTTATCTTTTTTCATATATGTGTTATCTTGTCATACTTAAATTTTGAAGCATTTAGGAAAATATCAAAATTTTTATAAAAAAATCCAAAGGGGTTAGCCTTTAATTTTTTTTACCAAAAACAGCGATTTCCATCAAAACTTGTCGTAAATTCGGTTTTCTTGCCCATGAAGCTTCTTATCTTTGTCATATACGTGTTATCTTGGCATACTTAAATTTTGAAGCATTTCGGAAAATATCAAATTCTTTATAAAAATCCAAAGGGGTTAGCCTTTGGTTTTTTACCAAAAACAGCGGTTTCCATCAAAACTCACCATAAAATCAGTTTTCTTGCCCATGAAGCTTCTTATCTTTGCCATATACGTGTTATCTTATCATACTTAAAATTTTGAAGCATTTCAGAAAATATCAAATTTTTTATAAAAAATCGAAAGGGGTTAGCCTTTTTTATTTTTACCAAAAAAAGCGATTTCCATCGAAACTTGCCATAAAAATTTGGTTTTCTTCCCCATGAAGCTTCTTATCTTTGTCATATACGTGTTACCTTGTCATACTTAAAATTTTGAAGCATTTCAGAAAATATCAAATTTTTTATAAAAAATCCAAAGGGGTTAGCCTTTGTTTTTTTACCAAAAACAGCGGTTTCCATCAAAACCCACCGAAAATTCAGTTTTCTTGCCCATGAAGCTTCTTATCTTTGTCGTATAGGTGTTATCTTGTCATACTTAAAATTTTGAAGCATTTCAGAAAATATCAAATTTTTTATAAAAAATCCAAAGGGGTTAGCCTTTGGTTTTTTACCAGAAACAGCGATTTTCATCAAAACTTGCCATAAATTCGGCTTTCTTCCCCATGAAGCTTCTTATCTTTTTCATATACGTGTTGTCTTGTCATACTTAAATTTTGAAGCATTTAGGAAAATATCAAAATTTTATAAAAAATCCAAAGGGGATAGCCTTTGGTTTTTTTTACCAAAAACAGCGATTTCCATCAAAACTTGTCGTAAATTCGGTTTTCTTGCCCATGAAGCTTCTTATCTTTGTCATATACGTGTTATCTTGGCATACTTAAATTTTGAAGCATTTCAGAAAATATCAATTTTTTTATAAAAATCCAAAGGTGTTAGCCTTTGGATTTTTACCAAAAACAGCGGTTTCCATCAAAACTCACCATAAAATCAGTTTTCTTGCCCATGAAGCTTCTTATCTTTGTCATATACGTGTTATCCTGTCATACTTAAAATTTTGAAGCATTTCAGAAAATATCAAATTTTTTATAAAAAATCCAAAGGGGTTAGCCTTTGGTTTTTTTACCAAAAACATCGATTTCCATCAAAACTTGCCATAAATTCGGCTTTCTTCCCCATAAAGCTTCTTATCTTTGTCATATACGTGTTATCTTGTCATACTTAAAATTTTGAAGCATTTCAGAAAATATCAATTTTTTTATAAAAAATCCAAAGGGGTTAGCCTTTGGTTTTTTTTTACCAAAAAAAGCGATTTCCATCAAAACTTGCCATAAATTTGGTTTTCATCCCCATGAAGCTTCTTATCTTTTTTCATATATGTGTTATCTTGTCATACTTAAATTTTGAAGCATTTAGGAAAATATCAAAATTTTTATAAAAAAATCCAAAGGGGTTAGCCTTTAATTTTTTTTACCAAAAACAGCGATTTCCATCAAAACTTGTCGTAAATTCGGTTTTCTTGCCCATGAAGCTTCTTATCTTTGTCATATACGTGTTATCTTGGCATACTTAAATTTTGAAGCATTTCGGAAAATATCAAATTCTTTATAAAAATCCAAAGGGGTTAGCCTTTGGTTTTTTACCAAAAACAGCGGTTTCCATCAAAACTCACCATAAAATCAGTTTTCTTGCCCATGAAGCTTCTTATCTTTGTCATATACGTGTTATCTTATCATACTTAAAATTTTGAAGCATTTCAGAAAATATCAAATTTTTTATAAAAAATCGAAATGGGTTAGCCTTTTTTATTTTTACCAAAAAAAGCGATTTCCATCGAAACTTGCCATAAAAATTTGGTTTTCTTCCCCATGAAGCTTCTTATCTTTGTCATATACGTGTTACCTTGTCATACTTAAAATTTTGAAGCATTTCAGAAAATATCAAATTTTTTATAAAAAATCCAAAGGGGTTATTTTTTTTTACCAAAAACAGCGGTTTCCATCAAAACCCACCATAAATTCAGTTTTCTTGCCCACGAAGCTTCTTATCTTTGTCGTATACGTGTTATCTTGTCATACTTAAAATTTTGAAGCATTTCAGAAAATATCAAATTTTTTATAAAAAATCCAAAGAGGTTAGCCTTTGGTTTTTTACCAGAAACAGCGATTTTCATCAAAACTTGCCATAAATTCGGCTTTCTTCCCCATGAAGCTTCTTATATTTTCATATACGTGTTATCTTGTCATACTTAAAATTTTGAAGCATTTCGGAAAATATCAATTTTTTTATAAAAAATCCAAAGGGGTTAGCCTTTGGTTTTTTTACTAAAAAAAGCGATTTCCATCAAAACTTGCCATAAATTTGGTTTTCATCCCCATGAAGCTTCTTATCTTTTTCATATATGTGTTATCTTGTCATACTTAAATTTTGAAGCATTTAGGAAAATATCAAAATTTTTATAAAAAATCCAAAGGGGTTAGCCTTTAATTTTTTTTACCAAAAACAGCGATTTCCATCAAAACTTGTCGTAAATTCGGTTTTCTTGCCCATGAAGCTTCTTATCTTTGTCATATACGTGTTATCTTGGCATACTTAAATTTTGAAGCATTTCGGAAAATATCAAATTTTTTATAAAAATCCAAAGGGGTTAGCCTTTGGTTTTTTACCAAAAACAGCGGTTTCCATCAAAACTCACCATAAAATCAGTTTTCTTGCCCATGAAGCTTCTTATCTTTGTCATATACGTGTTATCTTGTCATACTTAAAATTTTGAAGCATTTCAGAAAATATCAAATTTTTTATAAAAAATCGAAAGGGGTTAGCCTTTTTTATTTTTACCAAAAAAAGCGATTTCCATCGAAACTTGCCATAAAAATTTGGTTTTCTTCCCCATGAAGCTTCTTATCTTTGTCATATACGTGTTACCTTGTCATACTTAAAATTTTGAAGCATTTCAGAAAATATCAAATTTTTTATAAAAAATCCAAAGGGGTTAGCCTTTGTTTTTTTACCAAAAACAGCGGTTTCCATCAAAACCCACCGAAAATTCAGTTTTCTTGCCCATGAAGCTTCTTATCTTTGTCGTATACGTGTTATCTTGTCATACTTAAAATTTTGAAGCATTTCAGAAAATATCAAATTTTTTATAAAAAATCCAAAGGGGATAGTCTTTGGTTTTTTTACCAAAAACTGCGATTTCCATCAAAACTTGCCATAAATTCGGCTTTCTTGCCTATGAAGCTTTTTATCTTTGTCATATACGTGTTATCTTGTCATACTTAAATTTTGAAGCATTTTGGAAAATATCATTTTTTTATAAAAATCCAAAGGTGTTAGCCTTTGGTTTTTTTACCAAAAACAGCGATTTCCATCAAAACTTGCCATAAATTCGGCTTTCTTCCCCATGAGCTTCTTATCTTTGTCACATACCTGTTATCTTGTCATACTTAAAATTTTGAAGCATTTCGGAAAATATCAAATTTTTTTATAAAAAATCAAAAGGGGTTAGCCTTTGTTTTTTACCAAAAAAAGCGATTTTCATCAAAACTTGCCATAAATTTGGTTTTCTTCCCCATGAAGCTTCTTATCTTTTTCATATACGTGTGGTCTTGTCATACTTAAATTTTGAAGCATTTAGGAAAATATCAAAAAATTTATAAAAAATCCAAAGGGGTTAGCCTTTGGTTATTTTTACCAAAAACAGCGATTTCCATCAAAACTTGCCGTAAATTCGGTTTTCTTGCCCATGGAGCTTCTTATCTTTTTCATATACGTGTTATCTTGTCATACTTAAATTTTGAAGCATTTTGGAAAATATCAATTTTTTTATAAAAATCCAAAGGGGTTAGCCTTTGTTTTTTTACCAAAAACAGCGGTTTCCATCAAAACTCACCATAAATTCAGTTTTCTTGCCCATGAAGCTTCTTATCTTTGTCGTATACGTGTTATCTTGTCATACTTAAAATTTTGAAGCATTTCAGAAAATATCAAATTTTTTATAAAAATCCAAAGGGGTTAGCCTTTGATTTTTTTTACCAGAAACAGCGATTTTCATCAAAACTTGCCATAAATTCGGCTTTCTTCCCCATGAAGCTTCTTATCTTTTTCATATACGTGTTATCTTGTCATACTTAAAATTTTGAAGCATTTCGGAAAATATCAATTTTTTTATAAAAAATCCAAAGGGGTTAGCCTTTGGTTTTTTACCAAAAAAAGCGAATTCCATCAAAACTTGCCATAAATTTGGTTTTCTTCCCCATGAAGCTTCTTATCTTTTTCATATACGTGTTGTCTTGTCATACTTCAATTTTGAAGCATTTAGGAAAATATCAAAAATTTTATAAAAAATCCAAAGGGGATAGCCTTTGGTTTTTTTACCAAAAACAGCGATTTCCATCAAAACTTGTCGTAAATTCGGTTTTCTTGCCCATGAAGCTTCTTATCTTTGTCATATACGTGTTATCTTGTCATACTTAAAATTTTGAAGCATTTCGGAAAATATCAAATTTTTTATAAAAAATCAAAAGGGGTTAGCCTTTGTTTTTTACCAAAAAAAGCGATTTCCATCAAAACTTGCCATAAATTTGGTTTTCTTCCCCATGAAGCTTCTTATCTTTTTCATATACGTGTGGTCTTGTCATACTTAAATTTTGAAGCATTTAGGAAAATATCAAAAAATTTATAAAAAATCCAAAAAGGGGTTAGCCTTTGGTTATTTTTACCAAAAACAGCGATTTCCATCAAAACTTGTCGTAAATTCGGTTTTCTTGCCCATGGAGCTTCTTATCTTTGTCATATACATGTTATCTTGTCATACTTAAATTTTGAAGCATTTTGGAAAATATCAATTTTTTTATAAAAATCCAAAGGGGTTAGCCTTTGTTTTTTTACCAAAAACAGGGGTTTCCATCAAAACTCACCATAAATTCAGTTTTCTTGCCCATGAAGCTTCTTATCTTTGTCGTATACGTGTTATCTTGTCATACTTAAAATTTTGAAGCATTTCAGAAAATATCAAATTTTTTATAAAAATCCAAAGGGGTTAGCCTTTGATTTTTTTTACCAGAAACAGCGATTTTCATCAAAACTTGCCATAAATTCGGCTTTCTTCCCCATGAAGCTTCTTATCTTTTTCATATACGTGTTATCTTGTCATACTTAAAATTTTGAAGCATTTCGGAAAATATCAATTTTTTTATAAAAAATCCAAAGGGGTTAGCCTTTGGTTTTTTACCAAAAAAAGCGAATTCCATCAAAACTTGCCATAAATTTGGTTTTCTTCCCCATGAAGCTTCTTATCTTTTTCATATACGTGTTGTCTTGTCATACTTTAATTTTGAAGCATTTAGGAAAATATCAAAAATTTTATAAAAAATCCAAAGGGGATAGCCTTTGGTTTTTTTACCAAAAACAGCGATTTCCATCAAAACTTGTCGTAAATTCGGTTTTCTTGCCCATGAAGCTTCTTATCTTTGTCATATACGTGTTATCTTGTCATACTTAAAATTTTGAAGCATTTCGGAAAATATCAAATTTTTTATAAAAAATCAAAAGGGGTTAGCCTTTGTTTTTTACCAAAAAAAGCGATTTCCATCAAAACTTGCCATAAATTTGGTTTTCTTCCCCATGAAGCTTCTTATCTTTTTCATATACGTGTGGTCTTGTCATACTTAAATTTTGAAGCATTTAGGAAAATATCAAAAAATTTATAAAAAATCCAAAAAGGGGTTAGCCTTTGGTTATTTTTACCAAAAACAGCGATTTCCATCAAAACTTGCCGTAAATTCGGTTTTCTTGCCCATGGAGCTTCTTATCTTTGTCATATACGTGTTATCTTGTCATACTTAAATTTTGAAGCATTTTGGAAAATATCAATTTTTTTATAAAAATCCAAAGGGGTTAGCCTTTGTTTTTTTACCAAAAACAGCGGTTTCCATCAAAACTCACCATAAATTCAGTTTTCTTGCCCATGAAGCTTCTTATCTTTGTCGTATACGTGTTATCTTGTCATACTTAAAATTTTGAAGCATTTCAGAAAATATCAAATTTTTTATAAAAAATCCAAAGGGGTTAGCCTTTGATTTTTTTTTACCAGAAACAGCGATTTTCATCAAAACTTGCCATAAATTCGGCTTTCTTCCCCATGAAGCTTCTTATCTTTTTCATATACGTGTTATCTTGTCATACTTAAAATTTTGAAGCATTTCAGAAAATATCAATTTTTTTATAAAAAATCCAAAGGGGTTAGCCTTTGGTTTTTTACCAAAAAAAGCGAATTCCATCAAAACTTGCCATAAATTTGGTTTTCTTCCCCATGAAGCTTCTTATCTTTTTCATATACGTGTTGTCTTGTCATACTTCAATTTTGAAGCATTTAGGAAAATATCAAAAATTTTATAAAAAATCCAAAGGGGATAGCCTTTGGTTTTTTTACCAAAAACAGCGATTTCCATCAAAACTTGTCGTAAATTCGGTTTTCTTGCCCATGAAGCTTCTTATCTTTGTCATATACGTGTTATCTTGGCATACTTAAATTTTGAAGCATTTTAGAAAATATCAAATTTTTTATAAAAATCCAAAGCGGTTAGCATTTGGTTTTTTACCAAAAACAGCGGTTTCCATCAAAACTCACCATAAAATCAGTTTTCTTGCCCATGAAGCTTCTTATCTTTGTCATATACGTTTTATCTTGTCATACTTAAAATTTTGAAGCATTTCAGAAAATATCAATAAAAATCCAAAGGGGTTAGCCTTTAGTTTTTTTACCAAAAACATCGATTTCCATCAAAACTTGCCATAAATTCGGCTTTCTTCCCCATGAAGCTTCTTATCTTTGTCATATACGTGTTATCTTGTCATACTTAAAATTTTGAAGCATTTCAGAAAATATCAAATTTTTTATAAAAAATCCAAAGGGGTTAGCCTTTGGTTTTTTTACCAAAAAAAGAGATTTCCATCAAAACTTGCCATAAAATTGGTTTTCTTCCCCATGAAGCTTCTTATCTTTTTCATATATGTGTTATCTTGTCATACTTAAATTTTGAAGCATTTAGGAAAATATCAAAATTTTTATAAAAAATCCAAAGGGGTTAGCCTTTGTTTTTTTACCAAAAACAGCGATTTCCATCAAAACTCACCATAAATTTGGTTTTCTTTCCCATGAAGCTTCTTATCTTTGTCATATATGTGTTATCTTGTCAACTTAAATTTTGAAGCATTTCGGAAAATATTAATTTCTTATAAAAAATCCAAAGGGGTTAGCCTTTGGTTTTTTTACAAAAAACAGCGGTTTCCATCAAAACTCACCATAAATTCAGTTTTGTTGCCCATGACGCTTCTTATCTTTGTCATATACGTGTTATCTTGTCATACTTAAAATTTTGAAGCATTTCAGAAAATATCATTTTTTATAAAAAATCCAAAGGATTTAGCCTTTGGTTTTTTTTACCAAAAACAGCGATTTCCATCAAAACTTGCCATAAATTTGGTTTTCTTTCCCATGAAGCTTCTTATCTTTGTCATATACGTGTTATCTTGTCATACTTAAAATTTTGAAGCATTTCAGAAAATATAAAATTTTTAATAAAAAATCCAAAGGGGTTAGCCTTTTTTATTTTTACCAAAAAAAGCGATTTCCATCGAAACTTGCCATAAAAATTTGGTTTTCTTCCCCATGAAGCTTCTTATCTTTGTCATATACGTGTTACCTTGTCATACTTCAAATTTTGAAGCATTTCAGAAAATATCAAATTTTTTATAAAAAAATCCAAAGGGGTTAGCCTTTGTTTTTTTTTACCAAAAACAGCGGTTTCCATCAAAACTCAGCATAAATTCAGTTTTCTTGCCCATGAAGCTTCTTATCTTTGTCGTATACGTGTTATCTTGTCATACTTAAAATTTTGAAGCATTTAAGAAAATATCAAGTTTTTTATAAAAAATCCAAAGGGGATAGCCTTTAGTTTTTTTCACCAAAAACAGCGATTTCCATCAAAACTTGCCATAAATTCGGCTTTCTTGCCCATGAAGCTTTTTATCTTCGTCGTATACGTGTTATCTTGTCATACTTAAATTTTGAAGCATTTTGGAAAATATCAATTTTTTTATAAAAATCCAAAGGTGTTAGCCTTTGTTTTTTTTACCAAAAACAGCGATTTCCATCAAAACTTGCCGTAAATTCGGTTTTCTTGCCCATGAAGCTTCTTATCTTTGTCGTATACGTGTTATCTTATCATACTTAAATTTTGAAGCATTTCGGAAAATATCAAATTTTTTATAAAAATCCAAAGGTGTTAGCCTTTGGTTTTTTTACCAAAAACAGCGATTTCCATCAAAACTTGCCATAAATTCGGCTTTCTTCCAAATGAAGCTTCTTATCTTTGTCATATACGTGTTATCTTGTCATACTTAAAATTTTGAATCATTTCAGAAAATATCAAATTTTAAATAAAAAATCCAAAGGGGTTAGCCTTTTTTATTTTTACCAAAAAAAGCGATTTCCATCGAAACTTGCCATAAAAATTTGATTTTCTTCCCCATGAAGCTTCTTATCTTTGTCATATACGTGTTGCCTTGTCATACTTAAAATTTTGAAGCAATTCAGAAAATATCAAATTTTTTACCAAAAAAAGCGAATTCCATCAAAACTTGCCATAAATTTGGTTTTCTTCCCCATGAAGCTTCTTATCTTTTTCATATACGTGTTGTCTTGTCATACTTAAATTTTGAAGCATTTAGGAAAATATCAAAATTTTATAAAAAATCCAAAGGGGATAGCCTTTGGTTTTTTTTACCAAAAACAGCGATTTCCATCAAAACTTGTCGTAAATTCGGTTTTCTTGCCCATGAAGCTTCTTATCTTTGTCATATACGTGTTATCTTGGCATACTTAAATTTTGAAGCATTTCGGAAAATATCAATTTTTTTATAAAAATCCAAAGGGGTTAGCCTTTGGATTTTTATCAAAAACAGCGGTTTCCATCAAAACTCACCATAAAATCAGTTTTCTTGCCCATGAAGCTTCTTATCTTTGTCATATACGTGTTATCTTGTCATACTTAAAATTTTGAAGCATTTCAGAAAATATCAAATTTTTTATAAAAAATCCAAAGGGGTTAGCCTTTGGTTTTTTTACCAAAAACATCGATTTCCATCAAAACTTGCCATAAATTCGGCTTTCTTCCCCATGAAGCTTCTTATCTTTGTCATATACGTGTTATCTTGTCATACTTAAAATTTTGAAGCATTTCGGAAAATATCAATTTTTTTATAAAAAATCCAAAGGGGTTAGCCTTTCATTTTTTTTTACCAAAAAACGCGATTTCCATCAAAACTTGCCCTAAATTTGGTTTTCATCCCCATGAAGCATCTTATCTTTTTCATATATGTGTTATCTTGTCATACTTAAATTTTGAAGCATTTAGGAAAATATCAAAATTTTTATAAAAAATCCAAAGGGGTTAGCCTTTAATTTTTTTTACCAAAAACAGCGATTTCCATCAAAACTTGTCGTAAATTCGGTTTTCTTGCCCATGAAGCTTCTTATCTTTGTCATATACGTGTTATCTTGGCATACTTAAATTTTGAAGCATTTCGGAAAATATCAAATTTTTTATAAAAATCCAAAGGGGTTAGCCTTTGGTTTTTTACCAAAAACAGCGGTTTCCATCAAAACTCACCATAAAATCAGTTTTCTTGCCCATGAAGCTTCTTATCTTTGTCATATACGTGTTATCTTGTCATACTTAAAATTTTTAAGCATTTCAGAAAATATTAAATTTATTATAAAAAATCGAAAGGGGTTAGCCTTTTTTATTTTTACCAAAAAAAGCGATTTCCATCGAAACTTGCCATAAAAATTTGGTTTTCTTCCCCATGAAGCTTCTTATCTTTGTCATATACGTGTTTCCTTGTCATACTTAAAATTTTGAAGCATTTCAGAAAATATCAAATTTTTTATAAAAAATCCAAAGGGGTTAGCCTTTGTTTTTTTACCAAAAACAGCGGTTTCCATCAAAACCCACCATAAATTCAGTTTTCTTGCCCATGAAGCTTCTTATCTTTGTCGTATACGTGTTATCTTGTCATACTTAAAATTTTGAAGCATTTCAGAAAATATCAAATTTTTTATAAAAAATCCAAAGGGGATAGTCTTTGGTTTTTTTACCAAAAACAGCGATTTCCATCAAAACTTGCCATAAATTCGGCTTTCTTGCCTATGAAGCTTTTTATCTTTGTCATATACGTGTTATCTTGTCATACTTAAATTTTGAAGCATTTTGGAAAATATCAATTTTTTATAAAAATCCAAAGGTGTTAGCCTTTGGTTTTTTTACCAAAAACAGCGATTTCCATCAAAACTTGCCATAAATTCGGCTTTCTTCCCCATGAGCTTCTTATCTTTGTCACATACCTGTTATCTTGTCATACTTAAAATTTTGAAGCATTTCCGAAAATATCAAATTTTTTATAAAAAATCCAAAGGGGTTAGCCTTTGTTTTTTACCAAAAAAAGCGATTTCCATCAAAACTTGCCATAATTTTGGTTTTCTTCCCCATGAATCTTCTTATCTTTTTCATATATGTGTTGTCATACTTAAATTTTGAAGCATTTAGGAAAATATCAAAATTTTATAAAAAAATCCAAAGGGGTTAGCCTTTGTTTTTTTTTTACCAAAAACAGCAATTTCCATCAAAACTTGCCGTAAATTCGGTTTTCTTGCCCATGAAGCTTCTTATCTTTGTCGTATACGTGTTATCTTATCATACTTAAATTTTGAAGCATTTCGGAAAATATCAAATTTTTTATAAAAATCCAAAGGTGTTAGCCTTTGGTTTTTTTACCAAAAACAACGATTTCCATCAAAACTTGCCATAAATTCGGCTTTCTTCCAAATGAAGCTTCTTATCTTTGTCATATACGTGTTATCTTGTCATACTTAAAATTTTGAAGCATTTCAGAAAATATCAAATTTTAAATAAAAAATCCAAAGGGGTTAGCCTTTTTTATTTTTACCAAAAAAAGCGATTTCCATCGAAACTTGCCATAAAAATTTGATTTTCTTCCCCATGAAGCTTCTTATCTTTGTCATATACGTGTTGCCTTGTCATACTTAAAATTTTGAAGCAATTCAGAAAATATCAAATTTTTTACCAAAAAAAGCGAATTCCATCAAAACTTGCCATAAATTTGGTTTTCTTCCCCATGAAGCTTCTTATCTTTTTCATATACGTGTTGTCTGGTCATACTTAAATTTTGAAGCATTTAGGAAAATATCAAAATTTTATAAAAAATCCAAAGGGGATAGCCTTTGTTTTTTTTTACCAAAAACAGCGATCTCCATCAAAACTTGTCGTAAATTCGGTTTTCTTGCCCATGAAGCTTCTTATCTTTGTCATATACGTGTTATCTTGGCATACTTAAATTTTGAAGCATTTCGGAAAATATCAATTTTTTTATAAAAATCCAAAGGGGTTAGCCTTTGGATTTTTATCAAAAACAGCGGTTTCCATCAAAACTCACCATAAAATCAGTTTTCTTGCCCATGAAGCTTTTTATCTTTGTCATATACGTGTTATCTTGTCATACTTAAAATTTTGAAGCATTTCAGAAAATATCAAATTTTTTATAAAAAATCCAAAGGGGTTAGCCTTTGGTTTTTTTACCAAAAACATCGATTTCCATCAAAACTTGCCATAAATTCGGCTTTCTTCCCCATGAAGCTTCTTATCTTTGTCATATACGTGTTATCTTGTCATACTTAAAATTTTGAAGCATTTCGGAAAATATCAATTTTTTTATAAAAAATCCAAAGGGGTTAGCCTTTCGTTTTTTTTACCAAAAAAAGCGATTTCCATCAAAACTTGCCATAAATTTGGTTTTCATCCCCATGAAGCATCTTATCTTTTTCATATATGTGTTATCTTGTCATACTTAAATTTTGAAGCATTTAGGAAAATATCAAAATTTTTATAAAAAATCCAAAGGGGTTAGCCTTTAATTTTTTTTACCAAAAACAGCGATTTCCATCAAAACTTGTCGTAAATTCGGTTTTCTTGCCCATGAAGCTTCTTATCTTTGTCATATACGTGTTATCTTGGCATACTTAAATTTTGAAGCATTTCGGAAAATATCAAATTTTTTATAAAAATCCAAAGGGGTTAGCCTTTGGTTTTTTACCAAAAACAGCGGTTTCCATCAAAACTCACCATAAAATCAGTTTTCTTGCCCATGAAGCTTCTTATCTTTGTCATATACGTGTTATCTTGTCATACTTAAAATTTTGAAGCATTTCAGAAAATATCAAATTTTTTATAAAAAATCGAAAGGGGTTAGCCTTTTTTATTTTTACCAAAAAAAGCGATTTCCATCGAAACTTGCCATAAAAATTTGGTTTTCTTCCCCATGAAGCTTCTTATCTTTGTCATATACGTGTTTCCTTGTCATACTTAAAATTTTGAAGCATTTCAGAAAATATCAAATTTTTTATAAAAAATCCAAAGGGGTTAGCCTTTGTTTTTTTACCAAAAACAGCGGTTTCCATCAAAACCCACCATAAATTCAGTTTTCTTGCCCATGAAGCTTCTTATCTTTGTCGTATACGTGTTATCTTGTCATACTTAAAATTTTGAAGCATTTCAGAAAATATCAAATTTTTTATAAAAAATCCAAAGGGGATAGTCTTTGGTTTTTTTACCAAAAACAGCGATTTCCATCAAAACTTGCCATAAATTCGGCTTTCTTGCCTATGAAGCTTTTTATCTTTGTCATATACGTGTCATCTTGTCATACTTAAATTTTGAAGCATTTTGGAAAATATCAATTTTTTATAAAAATCCAAAGGTGTTAGCCTTTGGTTTTTTTACCAAAAACAGCGATTTCCATCAAAACTTGCCATAAATTCGGCTTTCTTCCCCATGAGCTTCTTATCTTTGTCACATACCTGTTATCTTGTCATACTTAAAATTTTGAAGCATTTCCGAAAATATCAAATTTTTTATAAAAAATCCAAAGGGGTTAGCCTTTGTTTTTTACCAAAAAAAGCAATTTCCATCAAAACTTGCCATAATTTTGGTTTTCTTCCCCATGAAGCTTCTTATCTTTTTCATATATGTGTTGTCATACTTAAATTTTGAAGCATTTAGGAAAATATCAAAATTTTATAAAAAAATCCAAAGGGGTTAGCCTTTGTTTTTTTTTACCAAAAACAGCAATTTCCATCAAAACTTGCCGTAAATTCGGTTTTCTTGCCCATGAAGCTTCTTATCTTTGTCGTATACGTGTTATCTTATCATACTTAAATTTTGAAGCATTTCGGAAAATATCAACTTTTTTATAAAAATCCAAAGGTGTTAGCCTTTGGTTTTTTTACCAAAAACAGCGATTTCCATCAAAACTTGCCATAAATTCGGCTTTCTTCCAAATGAAGCTTCTTATCTTTGTCATATACGTGTTATCTTGTCATACTTAAAATTTTGAAGCATTTCAGAAAATATCAAATTTTAAATAAAAAATCCAAAGGGGTTAGCCTTTTTTATTTTTACCAAAAAAAGCGATTTCCATCGAAACTTGCCATAAAAATTTGATTTTCTTCCCCATGAAGCTTCTTATCTTTGTCATATACATGTTGCCTTGTCATACTTAAAATTTTGAAGCAATTCAGAAAATATCAAATTTTTTACCAAAAAAAGCGAATTCCATCAAAACTTGCCATAAATTTGGTTTTCTTCCCCATGAAGCTTCTTATCTTTTTCATATACGTGTTGTCTGGTCATACTTAAATTTTGAAGCATTTAGGAAAATATCAAAATTTTATAAAAAATCCAAAGGGGATAGCCTTTGGTTTTTTTTACCAAAAACAGCGATTTCCATCAAAACTTGTCGTAAATTTGGTTTTCTTGCCCATGAAGCTTCTTATCTTTGTCATATACGTGTTATCTTGGCATACTTAAATTTTGAAGCATTTCGGAAAATATCATTTTTTTTATAAAAATCCAAAGGGGTTAGCCTTTGGATTTTTATCAAAAACAGCGGTTTCCATCAAAACTCACCATAAAATCAGTTTTCTTGCCCATGAAGCTTCTTATCTTTGTCATATACGTGTTATCTTGTCATACTTAAAATTTTGAAGCATTTCAGAAAATATCAAATTTTTTATAAAAAATCCAAAGGGGTTAGCCTTTGGTTTTTTTACCAAAAACATCGATTTCCATCAAAACTTGCCATAAATTCGGCTTTCTTCCCCATGAAGCTTCTTATCTTTGTCATATACGTGTTATCTTGTCATACTTAAAATTTTGAAGCATTTCGGAAAATATCAATTTTTTTATAAAAAATCCAAAGGGGTTAGCCTTTCGTTTTTTTTACCAAAAAAAGCGATTTCCATCAAAACTTGCCATAAATTTGGTTTTCATCCCCATGAAGCATCTTATCTTTTTCATATATGTGTTATCTTGTCATACTTAAATTTTGAAGCATTTAGGAAAATATCAAAATTTTTATAAAAAATCCAAAGGGGTTAGCCTTTAATTTTTTTTACCAAAAACAGCGATTTCCATCAAAACTTGTCGTAAATTCGGTTTTCTTGCCCATGAAGCTTCTTATCTTTGTCATATACGTGTTATCTTGGCATACTTAAATTTTTAAGCATTTTGGAAAATATCAAATTTTTTATAAAAATCCAAAGGGGTTAGCCTTTGGTTTTTTACCAAAAACAGCGGTTTCCATCAAAACTCATCATAAAATCAGTTTTCTTGCCCATGAAGCTTCTTATCTTTGTCATATACGTGTTATCTTGTCATACTTAAAATTTTGAAGCATTTCAGAAAATATCAAATTTTTTATAAAAAATCGAAAGGGGTTAGCCTTTTTTATTTTTACCAAAAAAAGCGATTTCCATCGAAACTTGCCATAAAAATTTGGTTTTCTTCCCCATGAAGCTTCTTATCTTTGTCATATACGTGTTTCCTTGTCATACTTAAAATTTTGAAGCATTTCAGAAAATATCAAATTTTTTATAAAAAATCCAAAGGGGTTAGCCTTTGTTTTTTTACCAAAAACAGCGGTTTCCATCAAAACCCACCATAAATTCAGTTTTCTTGCCCATGAAGCTTCTTATCTTTGTCGTATACGTGTTATCTTGTCATACTTAAAATTTTGAAGCATTTCAGAAAATATCAAATTTTTTATAAAAAATCCAAAGGGGATAGTCTTTGGTTTTTTTACCAAAAACAGCGATTTCCATCAAAACTTGCCATAAATTCGGCTTTCTTGCCTATGAAGCTTTTTATCTTTGTCATATACGTGTTATCTTGTCATATTTAAATTTTGAAGCATTTTGGAAAATATCAATTTTTTATAAAAATCCAAAGGTGTTAGCCTTTGGTTTTTTTACCAAAAACAGCGATTTCCATCAAAACTTGCCATAAATTCGGCTTTCTTCCCCATGAGCTTCTTATCTTTGTCACATACCTGTTATCTTGTCATACTTAAAATTTTGAAGCATTTACGAAAATATCAAATTTTTTATAAAAAATCCAAAGGGGTTAGCCTTTGTTTTTTACCAAAAAAAGCGATTTCCATCAAAACTTGCCATAATTTTGGTTTTCTTCCCCATGAAGCTTCTTATCTTTTTCATATATGTGTTGTCATACTTAAATTTTGAAGCATTTAGAAAAATATCAAAATTTTATAAAAAAATCCAAAGGGGATAGCCTTTGGTTTTTTTTTTACCAAAAACAGCGATTTCCATCAAAACTTGTCGTAAATTCGGTTTTCTTGCCCATGAAGCTTCTTATCTTT
Organism: Neostapfia colusana; assembly: GCA_030760725.1. Classification (NCBI taxonomy): domain Eukaryota; kingdom Viridiplantae; phylum Streptophyta; class Magnoliopsida; order Poales; family Poaceae; genus Neostapfia; species Neostapfia colusana. The sequence goes on from JASWHV010000366.1 coordinate 31,489, forward strand.
GTCATATACGTGTTATCTTGGCATACTTAAATTTTGAAGCATTTCGGAAAATATCAATTTTTTTATAAAAATCCAAAGGGGTTAGCCTTTGGATTTTTACCAAAAACAGCGGTTTCCATCAAAACTCACCATAAAATCAGTTTTCTTGCCCATGAAGCTTCTTATCTTTGTCATATACGTGTTATCTTGTCATACTTAAAATTTTGAAGCATTTTAGAAAATATCAAATTTTTTATAAAAAATCCAAAGGGGTTAGCCTTTGGTTTTTTTACCAAAAACATCGATTTCCATCAAAACTTGCCATAAATTCGGCTTTCTTCCCCATGAAGCTTCTTATCTTTGTCATATACGTGTTATCTTGTCATACTTAAAATTTTGAAGCATTTCAGAAAATATCAAATTTTTTATAAAAAATCCAAAGGGGTTAGCCTTTGTTTTTTTTACCAAAAACAGCGGTTTCCATCAAAACCCACCATAAATTCAGTTTTCTTGCCCATGAAGCTTCTTATCTTTGTCGTATACATGTTATCTTGTTATACTTAAAATTTTGAAGCATTTCAGAAAATATCAAATTTTTTATAAAAAATCCAAAGGGGTTAGCCTTTGGTTTTTTACCAGAAACAGCGATTTTCATCAAAACTTGCCATAAATTCGGCTTTCTTCCCCATGAAGCTTCTTATATTTTTCATATACGTGTTATCTTGTCATACTTAAAATTTTGAAGCATTTCGGAAAATATCAATTTTTTTATAAAAAATCCAAAGGGGTTAGCCTTTGGTTTTTTACCAAAAAAGCGAATTCCATCAAAACTTGCCATAAATTTGGTTTTCTTCCCCATGAAGCTTCTTATCTTTTTCATATACGTGTTGTCTTGTCATACTTAAATTTTGAAGCATTTAGGAAAATATCAAAAATTTTATAAAAAATCCAAAGGGGATAGCCTTTGGTTTTTTGACCAAAAACAGCGATTTCCATCAAAACTTGTCGTAAATTCGGTTTTCTTGCCCATGAAGCTTCTTATCTTTGTCATATACGTGTTATCTTGGCATACTTAAATTTTGAAGCATTTCGGAAAATATCAATTTTTTTATAAAAATCTAAAGGGGTTAGCCTTTGGTTTTTTTTTACCAAAAACAGCGATTTCCATCAAAACTTGCCATAAATTCGGCTTTCTTGCCCATGAAGCTTTTTATCTTTGTCATATATGTGTTATCTTGTCATACTTAAATTTTGAAGCATTTTGGAAAATATCAATTTTTTTATAAAAATCCAAAGGTGTTAGCCTTTGGTTTTTTTTACCAAAAACAGCGATTTCCGTCAAAACTTGCCATAAATTCGGCTTTCTTCCCCATGAGCTTCTTATCTTTGTCATATACCTGTTATCTTGTCATACTTAAAATTTTGAAGCATTTCGGAAAATATCAATTTTTTATAAAAAAATCCAAAGGGGTTAGCCTTTGGTTTTTTTTACCAAAAAAAGCGATTTCCATCAAAACTTGCCATAAATTTGGTTTTCTTCCCCATGAAGCTTGTTATCTTTTTCATATACGTGTTGTCTTGTCATACTTAAATTTTGAAGCATGTAGGAAAATATCAAAAATTTTATGAAAAATCCAAAGGGGTTAGCCTTTGGTTATTTTTACCAAAAACAGCGATTTCCATCAAAACTTGTCGTAAATTCGGTTTTCTTGCCCATGGAGCTTCTTATCTTTGTCATATACGTGTTATCTTGTCATACATAAATTTTGAAGCATTTTGGAAAATATCAATTTTTTATAAAAATCCAAAGGGGTTTGCCTTTGTTTTTTTACCAAAAACAGCGGTTTCCATCAAAACTCAACATAAATTCAGTTTTCTTGCCCATGAAGCTTCTTATCTTTGTTGTATACGTGTTATCTTGTCATACTTAAAATTTTGAAGCATTTCAGAAAATATCAAATTTTTTATAAAAAATCCAAAGGGGTTAGCCTTTGGTTTTTTTACCAGAAACAGCGATTTTCATCAAAACTTGCCATAAATTCGGCTTTCTTCCCCATGAAGCTTCTTATCTTTTTCATATACGTGTTATCTTGTCATACTTAAAATTTTGAAGCATTTCGAAAAATATCAATTTTTTTATAAAAAATCCAAAGGGGTTAGCCTTTGGTTTTTTACCAAAAAAAGCGAATTCCATCAAAACTTGCCATAAATTTGGTTTATTCCCCATGAAGCTTCTTATCTTTTTCATATACGTGTTGTCTTGTCATACTTAAATTTTGAAGCATTTAGGAAAATATCAAAATTTTATAAAAAATCCAAAGGGGATAGCCTTTGGTTTTTTTTACCAAAAACAGCGATTTCCATCAAAACTTCTCGTAAATTCGGTTTTCTTGCCCATGAAGCTTCTTATCTTTGTCATATACGTGTTATCTTGGCATACTTAAATTTTGAAGCATTTCAGAAAATATCAATTTTTTATAAAAATCCAAAGGGGTTAGCCTTTGGATTTTTACCAAAAACAGCGGTTTCCATCAAAACTCACCATAAAATCAGTTTTCTTGCCCATGAAGCTTCTTATCTTTGTCATATACGTGTTATCTTGTCATACTTAAAATTTTGAAGCATTTCAGAAAATATCAAATTTTTTATAAAAAATCCAAAGGGGTTAGCCTTTGGTTTTTTACCAAAAACATCGATTTCCATCAAAACTTGCCATAAATTCGGCTTTCTTCCCCATGAAGCTTCTTATCTTTGTCATATACGTGTTATCTTGTCATACTTAAAATTTTGAAGCATTTCGGAAAATATCAATTTTTTTATATAAAATCCAAAGGGGTTAGCCTTTGGTTTTTTTACCAAAAAAAGCGATTTCCATCAAAACTTGCCATAAATTTGGTTTTCATCCCCATGAAGCTTCTTATCTTTTTCATATATGTGTTATCTTGTCATACTTAAATTTTGAAGCATTTAGGAAAATATCAAAATTTTTATAAAAAATCCAAAGGGGTTAGCCTTTAATTTTTTTACCAAAAACAGCGATTTCCATCAAAACTTGTCGTAAATTTGGTTTTCTTGCCCATGAAGCTTCTTATCTTTGTCATATACGTGTTATCTTGGCATACTTAAATTTTGAAGCATTTCGGAAAATATCAAATTTTTTATAAAAATCCAAAGGGGTTAGCCTTTGGTTTTTTACCAAAAACAGCGGTTTCCATCAAAACTCACCATAAAATCAGTTTTCTTGCCCATGAAGCTTCTTATCTTTGTCATATACGTGTTATCTTGTCATACTTAAAATTTTGAAGCATTTCAGAAAATATCAAATTTTTTATAAAAAATCGAAAGGGGTTAGCCTTTTTTATTTTTACCAAAAAAAGCGATTTCCATCGAAACTTGCCATAAAAATTTGGTTTTCTTCCCCATGAAGCTTCTTATCTTTGTCATATACGTGTTTCCTTGTCATACTTAAAATTTTGAAGCATTTCAGAAAATATCAAATTTTTTATAAAAAATCGAAAGGGGTTAGCCTTTTTTATTTTTACCAAAAAAAGCGATTTCCATCGAAACTTGCCATAAAAATTTGGTTTTCTTCCCCATGAAGCTTCTTATCTTTGTCATATACGTGTTACCTTGTCATACTTAAAATTTTGAAGCATTTCAGAAAATATCAAATTTTTTATAAAAAATCCAAAGGGGATAGTCTTTGGTTTTTTTACCAAAAACAACGATTTCCATCAAAACTTGCCATAAATTCGGCTTTCTTGCCTATGAAGCTTTTTATCTTTGTCATATACGTGTTATCTTGGCATACTTAAATTTTGAAGCATTTCGGAAAATATCAATTTTTTTATAAAAATCCAAAGGGGTTAGCCTTTGGATTTTTACCAAAAACAGCGGTTTCCATCAAAACTCACCATAAAATCAGTTTTCTTGCCCATGAAGCTTCTTATCTTTGTCATATACGTGTTATCTTGTCATACTTAAAATTTTGAAGCATTTCAGAAAATATCAAATTTTTTATAAAAAATCCAAAGGGGTTAGCCTTTGGTTTTTTTACCAAAAACATCGATTTCCATCAAAACTTGCCATAAATTCGGCTTTCTTCCCCATGAAGCTTCTTATCTTTGTCATATACGTGTTATCTTGTCATACTTAAAATTTTGAAGCATTTCAGAAAATATCAAATTTTTTATAAAAAATCCAAAGGGGTTAGCCTTTGTTTTTTTTACCAAAAACAGCGGTTTCCATCAAAACCCACCATAAATTCGGTTTTCTTGCCCATGAAGCTTCTTATCTTTGTCGTATACGTGTTATCTTGTTATACTTAAAATTTTGAAGCATTTCAGAAAATATCAAATTTTTTATAAAAAATCCAAAGGGGTTAGCCTTTGGATTTTTACCAAAAACAGCGGTTTCCATCAAAACTCACCATAAAATCAGTTTTCTTGCCCATGAAGCTTCTTATCTTTGTCATATACGTGTTATCTTGTCATACTTAAAATTTTGAAGCATTTCAGAAAATATCAAATTTTTTATAAAAAATCCAAAGGGGTTAGCCTTTGGTTTTTTACCAAAAACATCGATTTCCATCAAAACTTGCCATAAATTCGGCTTTCTTCCCCATGAAGCTTCTTATCTTTGTCATATACGTGTTATCTTGTCATACTTAAAATTTTGAAGCATTTCGGAAAATATCAATTTTTTTATATAAAATCCAAAGGGGTTAGCCTTTGGTTTTTTTACCAAAAAAAGCGATTTCCATCAAAACTTGCCATAAATTTGGTTTTCATCCCCATGAAGCTTCTTATCTTTTTCATATATGTGTTATCTTGTCATACTTAAATTTTGAAGCATTTAGGAAAATATCAAAATTTTTATAAAAAATCCAAAGGGGTTAGCCTTTAATTTTTTTACCAAAAACAGCGATTTGCATCAAAACTTGTCGTAAATTTGGTTTTCTTGCCCATGAAGCTTCTTATCTTTGTCATATACGTGTTATCTTGGCATACTTAAATTTTGAAGCATTTCGGAAAATATCAAATTTTTTATAAAAATCCAAAGGGGTTAGCCTTTGGTTTTTTACCAAAAACAGCGGTTTCCATCAAAACTCACCATAAAATCAGTTTTCTTGCCCATGAAGCTTCTTATCTTTGTCATATACGTGTTATCTTGTCATACTTAAAATTTTGAAGCATTTCAGAAAATATCAAATTTTTTATAAAAAATCGAAAGGGGTTAGCCTTTTTTATTTTTACCAAAAAAAGCGATTTCCATCGAAACTTGCCATAAAAATTTGGTTTTCTTCCCCATGAAGCTTCTTATCTTTGTCATATACGTGTTTCCTTGTCATACTTAAAATTTTGAAGCATTTCAGAAAATATCAAATTTTTTATAAAAAAATCGAAAGGGGTTAGCCTTTTTTATTTTTACCAAAAAAAGCGATTTCCATCGAAACTTGCCATAAAAATTTGGTTTTCTTCCCCATGAAGCTTCTTATCTTTGTCATATACGTGTTACCTTGTCATACTTAAAATTTTGAAGCATTTCAGAAAATATCAAATTTTTTATAAAAAATCCAAAGGGGATAGTCTTTGGTTTTTTTACCAAAAACAGCGATTTCCATCAAAACTTGCCATAAATTCGGCTTTCTTGCCTATGAAGCTTTTTATCTTTGTCATATACGTGTTATCTTGTCATACTTAAATTTTGAAGCATTTTGGAAAATATCAATTTTTTATAAAAATCCAAAGGTGTTAGCCTTTGGTTTTTTTACCAAAAACAGCGATTTCCATCAAAACTTGCCATAAATTCGGCTTTCTTCCCCATGAGCTTCTTATCTTTGTCACATACCTGTTATCTTGTCATACTTAAAATTTTGAAGCATTTCCGAAAATATCAAATTTTTTATAAAAAATCCAAAGGGGTTAGCCTTTGTTTTTTACCAAAAAAAGCGATTTCCATCAAAACTTGCCATAAATTTGGTTTTCTTCCCCATGAAGCTTCTTATCTTTTTCATATACGTGTTGTCTTGTCATACTTAAATTTTGAAGCATTTAGGAAAATATCAAAATTTTATAAAGAATCCAAAGGGGATAGCCTTTGGTTTTTTTTACCAAAAACAGCGATTTCCATCAAAACTTGTCGTAAATTCGGTTTTCTTGCCCATGAAGCTTCTTATCTTTGTCATATACGTGTTATCTTGGCATACTTAAATTTTGAAGCATTTCGGAAAATATCAATTTTTTTATAAAAATCCAAAGGGGTTAGCCTTTGGATTTTTATCAAAAACAGCGGTTTCCATCAAAACTCACCATAAAATCAGTTTTCTTGCCCATGAAGCTTCTTATCTTTGTCATATACGTGTTATCTTGTCATACTTAAAATTTTGAAGCATTTCAGAAAATATCAAATTTTTTATAAAAAATCCAAAGGGGTTAGCCTTTGGTTTTTTTACCAAAAACATCGATTTCCATCAAAACTTGCCATAAATTCGGCTTTCTTCCCCATGAAGCTTCTTATCTTTGTCATATACGTGTTATCTTGTCATACTTAAAATTTTGAAGCATTTCGGAAAATATCAATTTTTTTATAAAAAATCCAAAGGGGTTAGCCTTTGGTTTTTTTTACCAAAAAAAGCGATTTCCATCAAAACTTGCCATAAATTTGGTTTTCATCCCCATGAAGCATCTTATCTTTTTCATATATGTGTTATCTTGTCATACTTAAATTTTGAAGCATTTAGGAAAATATCAAAAATTTTATAAAAAATCCAAAGGGGTTAGCCTTTAATTTTTTTTACCAAAAACAGCGATTTCCATCAAAACTTGTCGTAAATTCGGTTTTCTTGCCCATGAAGCTTCTTATCTTTGTCATATACGTGTTATCTTGGCATACTTAAATTTTGAAGCATTTCGGAAAATATCAAATTTTTTATAAAAATCCAAAGGGGTTAGCCTTTGGTTTTTTACCAAAAACAGCGGTTTCCATCAAAACTCACCATAAAATCAGTTTTCTTGCCCATGAAGCTTCTTATCTTTGTCATATACGTGTTATCTTGTCATACTTAAAATTTTGAAGCATTTCAGAAAATATCAAATTTTTTATAAAAAATCGAAAGGGGTTAGCCTTTTTTATTTTTACCAAAAAAAGCGATTTCCATCGAAACTTGCCATAAAAATTTGGTTTTCTTCCCCATGAAGCTTCTTATCTTTGTCATATACGTGTTTCCTTGTCATACTTAAAATTTTGAAGCATTTCAGAAAATATCAAATTTTTTATAAAAAATCCAAAGGGGTTAGCCTTTGTTTTTTTACCAAAAACAGCGGTTTCCATCAAAACCCACCATAAATTCAGTTTTCTTGCCCATGAAGCTTCTTATCTTTGTCGTATACGTGTTATCTTGTCATACTTAAAATTTTGAAGCATTTCAGAAAATATCAAATTTTTTATAAAAAATCCAAAGGGGATAGTCTTTGGTTTTTTTACCAAAAACAGCGATTTCCATCAAAACTTGCCATAAATTCGGCTTTCTTGCCTATGAAGCTTTTTATCTTTGTCATATACGTGTTATCTTGGCATATTTAAATTTTGAAGCATTTTGGAAAATATCAATTTTTTATAAAAATCCAAAGGTGTTAGCCTTTGGTTTTTTTTACCAAAAACAGCGATTTCCATCAAAACTTGCCATAAATTCGGCTTTCTTCCCCATGAGCTTCTTATCTTTGTCACATACCTGTTATCTTGTCATACTTAAAATTTTGAAGCATTTCCGAAAATATCAAATTTTTTATAAAAAATCCAAAGGGGTTAGCCTTTGTTTTTTACCAAAAAAAGCGATTTCCATCAAAACTTGCCATAATTTTGGTTTTCTTCCCCATGAAGCTTCTTATCTTTTTCATATATGTGTTGTCATACTTAAATTTTGAAGCATTTAGAAAAATATCAAAATTTTATAAAAAAATCCAAAGGGGATAGCCTTTGGTTTTTTTTACCAAAAACAGCGATTTCCATCAAAACTTGTCGTAAATTCGGTTTTCTTGCCCATGAAGCTTCTTATCTTTGTCATATACGTGTTATCTTGGCATACTTAAATTTTGAAGCATTTCGGAAAATATCAAATTTTTTATAAAAATCCAAAGGGGTTAGCCTTTGGTTTTTTACCAAAAACAGCGGTTTCCATCAAAACTCACCATAAAATCAGTTTTCTTGCCCATGAAGCTTCTTATCTTTGTCATATACGTGTTATCTTGTCATACTTAAAATTTTGAAGCATTTCAGAAAATATCAAATTTTTTATAAAAAATCGAAAGGGGTTAGCCTTTTTTATTTTTACCAAAAAAAGCGATTTCCATCGAAACTTGCCATAAAAATTTGGTTTTCTTCCCCATGAAGCTTCTTATCTTTGTCATATACGTGTTTCCTTGTCATACTTAAAATTTTGAAGCATTTCAGAAAATATCAAATTTTTTATAAAAAATCCAAAGGGGTTAGCCTTTGTTTTTTTACCAAAAACAGCGGTTTCCATCAAAACCCACCATAAATTCAGTTTTCTTGCCCATGAAGCTTCTTATCTTTGTCGTATACGTGTTATCTTGTCATACTTAAAATTTTGAAGCATTTCAGAAAATATCAAATTTTTTATAAAAAATCCAAAGGGGATAGTCTTTGGTTTTTTTACCAAAAACAGCGATTTCCATCAAAACTTGCCATAAATTCGGCTTTCTTGCCTATGAAGCTTTTTATCTTTGTCATATACGTGTTATCTTGGCATATTTAAATTTTGAAGCATTTTGGAAAATATCAATTTTTTATAAAAATCCAAGGTGTTAGCCTTTGGTTTTTTTTACCAAAAACAGCGATTTCCATCAAAACTTGCCATAAATTCGGCTTTCTTCCCCATGAGCTTCTTATCTTTGTCACATACCTGTTATCTTGTCATACTTAAAATTTTGAAGCATTTCCGAAAATATCAAATTTTTTATAAAAAATCCAAAGGGGTTAGCCTTTGTTTTTTACCAAAAAAAGCGATTTCCATCAAAACTTGCCATAATTTTGGTTTTCTTCCCCATGAAGCTTCTTATCTTTTTCATATATGTGTTGTCATACTTAAATTTTGAAGCATTTAGAAAAATATCAAAATTTATAAAAAAATCCAAAGGGGATAGCCTTTGGTTTTTTTTACCAAAAACAGCGATTTCCATCAAAACTTGTCGTAAATTCGGTTTTCTTGCCCATGAAGCTTCTTATCTTTGTCATATACGTGTTATCTTGGTATACTTAAATTTTGAAGCATTTCGGAAAATATCAATTTTTTTATAAAAATCCAAAGGGGTTAGCCTTTGGATTTTTACCAAAAACAGCGGTTTCCATCAAAACTCACCATAAAATCAGTTTTCTTGCCCATGAAGCTTCTTATCTTTGTCATATACGTGTTATCTTGTCATACTTAAAATTTTGAAGCATTTCAGAAAATATCAAATTTTTTATAAAAAATCCAAAGGGGTTAGCCTTTGGTTTTTTTACCAAAAACATCGATTTCCATCAAAACTTGCCATAAATTCGGCTTTCTTCCCCATGAAGCTTCTTATCTTTGTCATATACGTGTTATCTTGTCATACTTAAAATTTTGAAGCATTTCAGAAAATATCAAATTTTTATAAAAAATCCAAAGGGGTTAGCCTTTGTTTTTTTTACCAAAAACAGCGGTTTCCATCAAAACCCACCATAAATTCAGTTTTCTTGCCCATGAAGCTTCTTATCTTTGTCGTATACGTGTTATCTTGTTATACTTAAAATTTTGAAGCATTTCAGAAAATATCAAATTTTTTATAAAAAATCCAAAGGGGTTAGCCTTTGGTTTTTTACCAGAAACAGCGATTTTCATCAAAACTTGCCATAAATTCGGCTTTCTTCCCCATGAAGCTTCTTATATTTTTCATATACGTGTTATCTTGTCATACTTAAAATTTTGAAGCATTTAGGAAAATATCAATTTTTTATAAAAAATCCAAAGGGGTTAGCCTTTGGTTTTTTACCAAAAAAGCGAATTCCATCAAAACTTGCGAGAAATTTGGTTTTCTTCCCCATGAAGCTTCTTATCTTTTTCATATACGTGTTGTCTTGTCATACTTAAATTTTGAAGCATTTAGGAAAATATCAAAAATTTTATAAAAAATCCAAAGGGGATAGCCTTTGGTTTTTTGACCAAAAACAGCGATTTCCATCAAAACTTGTCGTAAATTCGGTTTTCTTGCCCATGAAGCTTCTTATCTTTGTCATATACGTGTTATCTTGGCATACTTAAATTTTGAAGCATTTCGGAAAATATCAATTTTTTTATAAAAATCTAAAGGGTTAGCCTTTGGGTTTTTTTACCAAAAACAGCGATTTCCATCAAAACTTGCCATAAATTCGGCTTTCTTGCCCATGAAGCTTTTTATCTTTGTCATATATGTGTTATCTTGTCATACTTAAATTTTGAAGCATTTTGGAAAATATCAATTTTTTTATAAAAATCCAAAGGTGTTAGCCTTTGGTTTTTTTACCAAAAACAGCGATTTCCATCAAAACTTGCCATAAATTCGGCTTTCTTCCCCATGAGCTTCTTATCTTTGTCATATACCTGTTATCTTGTCATACTTAAAATTTTGAAGCATTTCGGAAAATATCAATTTTTTATAAAAAAATCCAAAGGGGTTAGCCTTTGGTTTTTTTACCAAAAAAAAGCGATTTCCATCAAAACTTGCCATAAATTTGGTTTTCTTCCCCATGAAGCTTGTTATCTTTTTCATATACGTGTTGTCTTGTCATACTTAAATTTTGAAGCATGTAGGAAAATATCAAAAATTTTATGAAAAATCCAAAGGGGTTAGCCTTTGGTTATTTTTACCAAAAACAGCGATTTCCATCAAAACTTGTCGTAAATTCGGTTTTCTTGCCCATGGAGCTTCTTATCTTTGTCATATACGTGTTATCTTGTCATACATAAATTTTGAAGCATTTTGGAAAATATCAATTTTTTATAAAAATCCAAAGGGGTTTGCCTTTGTTTTTTTACCAAAAACAGCGGTTTCCATCAAAACTCACCATAAATTCAGTTTTCTTGCCCATGAAGCTTCTTATCTTTGTCGTATACGTGTTATCTTGTCATACTTAAAATTTTGAAGCATTTCAGAAAATATCAAATTTTTTATAAAAAATCCAAAGGGGTTAGCCTTTGGTTTTTTTACCAGAAACAGCGATTTTCATCAAAACTTGCCATAAATTCGGCTTTCTTCCCCATGAAGCTTCTTATCTTTTTCATATACGTGTTATCTTGTCATACTTAAAATTTTGAAGCATTTCAAAAAATATCAATTTTTTTATAAAAAATCCAAAGGGGTTAGCCTTTGGTTTTTTACCAAAAAAAGCGAATTCCATCAAAACTTGCCATAAATTTGGTTTTCTTCCCCATGAAGCTTCTTATCTTTTTCATATACGTGTTGTCTTGTCATACTTAAATTTTGAAGCATTTAGGAAAATATCAAAATTTTATAAAAAATCCAAAGGGGATAGCCTTTGGTTTTTTTACCAAAAACAGCGATTTCCATCAAAACTTCTCGTAAATTCGGTTTTCTTGCCCATGAAGCTTCTTATCTTTGTCATATACGTGTTATCTTGGCATACTTAAATTTTGAAGCATTTCAGAAAATATCAATTTTTTTATAAAAATCCAAAGGGGTTAGCCTTTGGATTTTTACCAAAAACAGCGGTTTCCATCAAAACTCACCATAAAATCAGTTTTCTTGCCCATGAAGCTTCTTATCTTTGTCATATACGTGTTATCTTGTCATACTTAAAATTTTGAAGCATTTCAGAAAATATCAAATTTTTTATAAAAAATCCAAAGGGGTTAGCCTTTGGTTTTTTACCAAAAACATCGATTTCCATCAAAGCTTGCCATAAATTCGGCTTTCTTCCCCATGAAGCTTCTTATCTTTGTCATATACGTGTTATCTTGTCATACTTAAAATTTTGAAGCATTTCGGAAAATATCAATTTTTTTATATAAAATCCAAAGGGGTTAGCCTTTGGTTTTTTTACCAAAAAAAGCGATTTCCATCAAAACTTGCCATAAATTTGGTTTTCATCCCCATGAAGCTTCTTATCTTTTTCATATATGTGTTATCTTGTCATACTTAAATTTTGAAGCATTTAGGAAAATATCAAAATTTTTATAAAAAATCCAAAGGGGTTAGCCTTTAATTTTTTTTACCAAAAACAGCGATTTCCATCAAAACTTGTCATAAATTCGGTTTTCTTGCCCATGAAGCTTCTTATCTTTGTCATATACGTGTTATCTTGGCATACTTAAATTTTGAAGCATTTCGGAAAATATCAAATTTTTTATAAAATCCAAAGGGGTTAGCCTTTGGTTTTTTACCAAAAACAGCGGTTTCCATCAAAACTCACCATAAAATCAGTTTTCTTGCCCATGAAGCTTCTTATCTTTGTCATATACGTGTTATCTTGTCATACTTCAAATTTTGAAGCATTTCAGAAAATATCAAATTTTTTATAAAAAATCGAAAGGGGTTGGCCTTTTTTATTTTTACCAAAAAAAGCGATTTCCATCGAAACTTGCCATAAAAATTTGGTTTTCTTCCCCATGAAGCTTCTTATCTTTGTCATATACGTGTTATCTTGGCATACTTAAATTTTGAAGCATTTCGGAAAATATCAATTTTTTTATAAAAATCTAAAGGGGTTAGCCTTTGGTTTTTTTTTACCAAAAACAGCGATTTCCATCAAAACTTGCCATAAATTCGGCTTTCTTGCCCATGAAGCTTTTTATCTTTGTCATATATGTGTTATCTTGTCATACTTAAATTTTGAAGCATTTTGGAAAATATCAATTTTTTTATAAAAATCCAAAGGTGTTAGCCTTTGGTTTTTTTTACCAAAAACAGCGATTTCCATCAAAACTTGCCATAAATTCGGCTTTCTTCCCCATGAGCTTCTTATCTTTGTCATATACCTGTTATCTTGTCATACTTAAAATTTTGAAGCATTTCGGAAAATATCAATTTTTTATAAAAAAATCCAAAGGGGTTAGCCTTTGGTTTTTTTACCAAAAAAAGCGATTTCCATCAAAACTTGCCATAAATTTGGTTTTCTTCCCCATGAAGCTTGTTATCTTTTTCATATACGTGTTGTCTTGTCATACTTAAATTTTGAAGCATGTAGGAAAATATCAAAAATTTTATGAAAAATCCAAAGGGGTTAGCCTTTGGTTATTTTTACCAAAAACAGCGATTTCCATCAAAACTTGTCGTAAATTCGGTTTTCTTGCCCATGGAGCTTCTTATCTTTGTCATATACGTGTTATCTTGTCATACATAAATTTTGAAGCATTTTGGAAAATATCAATTTTTTATAAAAATCCAAAGGGGTTTGCCTTTGTTTTTTTACCAAAAACAGCGGTTTCCATCAAAACTCACCATAAATTCAGTTTTCTTGCCCATGAAGCTTCTTATCTTTGTCGTATACGTGTTATCTTGTCATACTTAAAATTTTGAAGCATTTCAGAAAATATCAAATTTTTTATAAAAAATCCAAAGGGGTTAGCCTTTGGTTTTTTTACCAGAAACAGCGATTCTCATCAAAACTTGCCATAAATTCGGCTTTCTTCCCGATGAAGCTTCTTATCTTTTTCATATACGTGTTATCTTGTCATACTTAAAATTTTGAAGCATTTCGAAAAATATCAATTTTTTTATAAAAAATCCAAAGGGGTTAGCCTTTGGTTTTTTACCAAAAAAAGCGAATTCCATCAAAACTTGCCATAAATTTGGTTTTCTTCCCCATGAAGCTTCTTATCTTTTTCATATACGTGTTGTCTTGTCATACTTAAATTTTGAAGCATTTAGGAAAATATCAAAATTTTATAAAAAATCCAAAGGGGATAGCCTTTGGTTTTTTTTACCAAAAACAGCGATTTCCATTAAAACTTCTCGTAAATTCGGTTTTCTTGCCCATGAAGCTTCTTATCTTTGTCATATACGTGTTATCTTGGCATACTTAAATTTTGAAGCATTTCAGAAAATATCAATTTTTTTATAAAAATCCAAAGGGGTTAGCCTTTGGATTTTTACCAAAAACAGCGGTTTCCATCAAAACTCACCATAAAATCAGTTTTCTTGCCCATGAAGCTTCTTATCTTTGTCATATACGTGTTATCTTGTCATACTTAAAATTTTGAAGCATTTCAGAAAATATCAAATTTTTTATAAAAAATCCAAAGGGGTTAGCCTTTGGTTTTTTACCAAAAACATCGATTTCCATCAAAACTTGCCATAAATTCGGCTTTCTTCCCCATGAAGCTTCTTATCTTTGTCATATACGTGTTATCTTGTCATACTTAAAATTTTGAAGCATTTCGGAAAATATCAATTTTTTTATATAAAATCCAAAGGGGTTAGCCTTTGGTTTTTTTACCAAAAAAAGCGATTTCCATCAAAACTTGCCATAAATTTGGTTTTCATCCCCATGAAGCTTCTTATCTTTTTCATATATGTGTTATCTTGTCATACTTAAATTTTGAAGCATTTAGGAAAATATCAAAATTTTTATAAAAAATCCAAAGGGGTTAGCCTTTAATTTTTTTTACCAAAAACAGCGATTTCCATCAAAACTTGTCGTAAATTCGGTTTTCTTGCCCATGAAGCTTCTTATCTTTGTCATATACGTGTTATCTTGGCATACTTAAATTTTGAAGCATTTCGGAAAATATCAAATTTTTTTATAAAAATCCAAAGGGGTTAGCCTTTGGTTTTTTACCAAAAACAGCGGTTTCCATCAAAACTCACCATAAAATCAGTTTTCTTGCCCATGAAGCTTCTTATCTTTGTCATATACGTGTTATCTTATCATACTTAAAATTTTGAAGCATTTCAGAAAATATCAAATTTTTTATAAAAAATTGAAAGGGGTTAGCCTTTTTTATTTTTACCAAAAAAAGCGATTTCCATCGAAACTTGCCATAAAAATTTGGTTTTCTTCCCCATGAAGCTTCTTATCTTTGTCATATACGTGTTTCCTTGTCATACTTAAAATTTTGAAGCATTTCTGAAAATATCAAAGTTTTTATAAAAAATCCAAAGGGGTTAGCCTTTGTTTTTTTACCAGAAACAGCGGTTTCCATCAAAACCCACCATAAATTCAGTTTTCTTGCCCATGAAGCTTCTTATCTTTGTCGTATACGTGTTATCTTGTCATACTTAAAATTTTGAAGCATTTCAGAAAATATCAAATTTTTTATAAAAAATCCAAAGGGGATAGTCTTTGGTTTTTTTACCAAAAACAGCGATTTCCATCAAAACTTGCCATAAATTCGGCTTTCTTGCCTATGAAGCTTTTTATCTTTGTCATATACGTGTTATCTTGTCATATTTAAATTTTGAAGCATTTTGGAAAATATCAATTTTTTATAAAAATCCAAAGGTGTTAGCCTTTGGTTTTTTTACCAAAAACAGCGATTTCCATCAAAACTTGCCATAAATTCGGCTTTCTTCCCCATGAGCTTCTTATCTTTGTCACATACCTGTTATCTTGTCATACTTAAAATTTTGAAGCATTTCCGAAAATATCAAATTTTTTATAAAAAATCCAAAGGGGTTAGCCTTTGTTTTTTACCAAAAAAAGCGATTTCCATCAAAACTTGCCATAATTTTGGTTTTCTTCCCCATGAAGCTTCTTATCTTTTTCATATATGTGTTGTCATACTTAAATTTTGAAGCATTTAGAAAAATATCAAAATTTTATAAAAAAATCCAAAGGGGATAGCCTTTGGTTTTTTTTACCAAAAACAGCGATTTCCATCAAAACTTGTCGTAAATTCGGTTTTCTTGCCCATGAAGCTTCTTATCTTTGTCATATACGTGTTATCTTGGCATACTTAAATTTTGAAGCATTTCGGAAAATATCAATTTTTTTATAAAAATCCAAAGGGGTTAGCCTTTGGATTTTTACCAAAAACAGCGGTTTCCATCAAAACTCACCATAAAATCAGTTTTCTTGCCCATGAAGCTTCTTATCTTTGTCATATACGTGTTATCTTGTCATACTTAAAATTTTGAAGCATTTCAGAAAATATCAAATTTTTTATAAAAAATCCAAAGGGGTTAGCCTTTGGTTTTTTTACCAAAAACATCGATTTCCATCAAAACTTGCCATAAATTCGGCTTTCTTCCCCATGAAGCTTCTTATCTTTGTCATATACGTGTTATCTTGTCATACTTAAAATTTTGAAGCATTTCAGAAAATATCAAATTTTTTATAAAAAATCCAAAAGGGTTAGCCTTTGTTTTTTTTACCAAAAACAGCGGTTTCCATCAAAACCCACCATAAATTCAGTTTTCTTTCCCATGAAGCTTCTTATCTTTGTCGTATACGTGTTATCTTGTTATACTTAAAATTTTGAAGCATTTCAGAAAATATCAAATTTTTTATAAAAAATCCAAAGGGGTTAGCCTTTGGTTTTTTACCAGAAACAGCGATTTTCATCAAAACTTGCCATAAATTCGGCTTTCTTCCCCATGAAGCTTCTTATATTTTTCATATACGTGTTATCTTGTCATACTTAAAATTTTGAAGCATTTAGGAAAATATCTATTTTTTTATAAAAAATCCAAAGGGGTTAGCCTTTGGTTTTTTACCAAAAAAGCGAATTCCATCAAAACTTGCCATAAATTTGGTTTTCTTCCCCATGAAGCTTCTTATCTTTTTCATATACGTGTTGTCTTGTCATACTTAAATTTTGAAGCATTTAGGAAAATATCAAAAATTTTATAAAAAATCCAAAGGGGATAGCCTTTGGTTTTTTGACCAAAAACAGCGATTTCCATCAAAACTTGTCGTAAATTCGGTTTTCTTGCCCATGAAGCTTCTTATCTTTGTCATATACGTGTTATCTTGGCATACTTAAATTTTGAAGCATTTCGGAAAATATCAATTTTTTTATAAAAATCTAAAGGGGTTAGCCTTTGGTTTTTTTTTACCAAAAACAGCGATTTCCATCAAAACTTGCCATAAATTCGGCTTTCTTGCCCATGAAGCTTTTTATCTTTGTCATATATGTGTTATCTTGTCATACTTAAATTTTGAAGCATTTTGGAAAATATCAATTTTTTTATAAAAATCCAAAGGTGTTAGCCTTTGGTTTTTTTTACCAAAAACAGCGATTTCCATCAAAACTTGCCATAAATTCGGCTTTCTTCCCCATGAGCTTCTTATCTTTGTCATATACCTGTTATCTTGTCATACTTAAAATTTTGAAGCATTTCGGAAAATATCAATTTTTTATAAAAAAATCCAAAGGGGTTAGCCTTTGGTTTTTTTACCAAAAAAAGCGATTTCCATCAAAACTTGCCATAAATTTGGTTTTCTTCCCCATGAAGCTTGTTATCTTTTTCATATACGTGTTGTCTTGTCATACTTAAATTTTGAAGCATGTAGGAAAATATCAAAAATTTTATGAAAAATCCAAAGGGGTTAGCCTTTGGTTATTTTTACCAAAAACAGCGATTTCCATCAAAACTTGTCGTAAATTCGGTTTTCTTGCCCATGGAGCTTCTTATCTTTGTCATATACGTGTTATCTTGTCATACATAAATTTTGAAGCATTTTGGAAAATATCAATTTTTTATAAAAATCCAAAGGGGTTTGCCTTTGTTTTTTTACCAAAAACAGCGGTTTCCATCAAAACTCACCATAAATTCAGTTTTCTTGCCCATGAAGCTTCTTATCTTTGTCGTATACGTGTTATCTTGTCATACTTAAAATTTTGAAGCATTTCAGAAAATATCAAATTTTTTATAAAAAATCCAAAGGGGTTAGCCTTTGGTTTTTTTACCAGAAACAGCGATTCTCATCAAAACTTGCCATAAATTCGGCTTTCTTCCCGATGAAGCTTCTTATCTTTTTCATATACGTGTTATCTTGTCATACTTAAAATTTTGAAGCATTTCGAAAAATATCAATTTTTTTATAAAAAATCCAAAGGGGTTAGCCTTTGGTTTTTTACCAAAAAAAGCGAATTCCATCAAAACTTGCCATAAATTTGATTTTCTTCCCCATGAAGCTTCTTATCTTTTTCATATACGTGTTGTCTTGTCATACTTAAATTTTGAAGCATTTAGGAAAATATCAAAATTTTATAAAAAATCCAAAGGGGATAGCCTTTGGTTTTTTTTACCAAAAACAGCGATTTCCATCAAAACTTCTCGTAAATTCGGTTTTCTTGCCCATGAAGCTTCTTATCTTTGTCATATACGTGTTATCTTGGCATACTTAAATTTTGAAGCATTTCAGAAAATATCAATTTTTTTATAAAAATCCAAAGGGGTTAGCCTTTGGATTTTTACCAAAAACAGCGGTTTCCATCAAAACTCACCATAAAATCAGTTTTCTTGCCCATGAAGCTTCTTATCTTTGTCATATACGTGTTATCTTGTCATACTTAAAATTTTGAAGCATTTCAGAAAATATCAAATTTTTTATAAAAAATCCAAAGGTGTTAGCCTTTGGTTTTTTACCAAAAACATCGATTTCCATCAAAACTTGCCATAAATTCGGCTTTCTTCCCCATGAAGCTTCTTATCTTTGTCATATACGTGTTATCTTGTCATACTTAAAATTTTGAAGCATTTCGGAAAATATCAATTTTTTTATATAAAATCCAAAGGGGTTAGCCTTTGGTTTTTTTACCAAAAAAAGCGATTTCCATCAAAACTTGCCATAAATTTGGTTTTCATCCCCATGAAGCTTCTTATCTTTTTCATATATGTGTTATCTTGTCATACTTAAATTTTGAAGCATTTAGGAAAATATCAAAATTTTTATAAAAAATCCAAAGGGGTTAGCCTTTAATTTTTTTTACCAAAAACAGCGATTTCCATCAAAACTTGTCGTAAATTCGGTTTTCTTGCCCATGAAGCTTCTTATCTTTGTCATATACGTGTTATCTTGGCATACTTAAATTTTGAAGCATTTCGGAAAATATCAAATGTTTTATAAAAATCCAAAGGGGTTAGCCTTTGGTTTTTTACCAAAAACAGCGGTTTCCATCAAAACTCACCATAAAATCAGTTTTCTTGCCCATGAAGCTTCTTATCTTTGTCATATACGTGTTATCTTATCATACTTAAAATTTTGAAGCATTTCAGAAAATATCAAATTTTTTATAAAAAATTGAAAGGGGTTAGCCTTTTTTATTTTTACCAAAAAAAGCGATTTCCATCGAAACTTGCCATAAAAATTTGGTTTTCTTCCCCATGAAGCTTCTTATCTTTGTCATATACGTGTTTCCTTGTCATACTTAAAATTTTGAAGCATTTCTGAAAATATCAAATTTTTTATAAAAAATCCAAAGGGGTTAGCCTTTGTTTTTTTACCAAAAACAGCGGTTTCCATCAAAACCCACCATAAGTTCAGTTTTCTTGCCCATGAAGCTTCTTATCTTTGTCGTATACGTGTTATCTTGTCATACTTAAAATTTTGAAGCATTTCAGAAAATATCAAATTTTTTATAAAAAATCCAAAGGGGATAGTCTTTGGTTTTTTTACCAAAAACAGCGATTTCCATCAAAACTTGCCATAAATTCGGCTTTCTTGCCTATGAAGCTTTTTATCTTTGTCATATACGTGTTATCTTGTCATATTTAAATTTTGAAGCATTTTGGAAAATATCAATTTTTTATAAAAATCCAAAGGTGTTAGCCTTTGGTTTTTTTACCAAAAACAGCGATTTCCATCAAAACTTGCCATAAATTCGGCTTTCTTCCCCATGAGCTTCTTATCTTTGTCACATACCTGTTATCTTGTCATACTTAAAATTTTGAAGCATTTCCGAAAATATCAAATTTTTTATAAAAAATCCAAAGGGGTTAGCCTTTGTTTTTTACCAAAAAAAGCGATTTCCATCAAAACTTGCCATAATTTTGGTTTTCTTCCCCATGAAGCTTCTTATCTTTTTCATATATGTGTTGTCATACTTAAATTTTGAAGCATTTAGAAAAATATCAAAATTTTATAAAAAAATCCAAAGGGGATAGCCTTTGGTTTTTTTTACCAAAAACAGCGATTTCCATCAAAACTTGTCGTAAATTCGGTTTTCTTGCCCATGAAGCTTCTTATCTTTGTCATATACGTGTTATCTTGGCATACTTAAATTTTGAAGCATTTCGGAAAATATCAATTTTTTTATAAAAATCCAAAGGGGTTAGCCTTTGGATTTTTACCAAAAACAGCGGTTTCCATCAAAACTCACCATAAAATCAGTTTTCTTGCCCATGAAGCTTCTTATCTTTGTCATATACGTGTTATCTTGTCATACTTAAAATTTTGAAGCATTTCAGAAAATATCAAATTTTTTATAAAAAATCCAAAGGGGTTAGCCTTTGGTTTTTTTACCAAAAACATCGATTTCCATCAAAACTTGCCATAAATTCGGCTTTCTTCCCCATGAAGCTTCTTATCTTTGTCATATACGTGTTATCTTGTCATACTTAAAATTTTGAAGCATTTCAGAAAATATCAAATTTTTTATAAAAAATCCAAAAGGGTTAGCCTTTGTTTTTTTTACCAAAAACAGCGGTTTCCATCAAAACCCACCATAAATTCAGTTTTCTTTCCCATGAAGCTTCTTATCTTTGTCGTATACGTGTTATCTTGTTATACTTAAAATTTTGAAGCATTTCAGAAAATATCAAATTTTTTATAAAAAATCCAAAGGGGTTAGCCTTTGGTTTTTTACCAGAAACAGCGATTTTCATCAAAACTTGCCATAAATTCGGCTTTCTTCCCCATGAAGCTTCTTATATTTTTCATATACGTGTTATCTTGTCATACTTAAAATTTTGAAGCATTTAGGAAAATATCAATTTTTTTATAAAAAATCCAAAGGGGTTAGCCTTTGGTTTTTTACCAAAAAAGCGAATTCCATCAAAAATTGCCATAAATTTGGTTTTCTTCCCCATGAAGCTTCTTATCTTTTTCATATACGTGTTGTCTTGTCATACTTAAATTTTGAAGCATTTAGGAAAATATCAAAAATTTTATATAAAATCCAAAGGGGATAGCCTTTGGTTTTTTGACCAAAAACAGCGATTTCCATCAAAACTTGTCGTAAATTCGGTTTTCTTGCCCATGAAGCTTCTTATCTTTGTCATATACGTGTTATCTTGGCATACTTAAATTTTGAAGCATTTCGGAAAATATCAATTTTTTTATAAAAATCTAAAGGGGTTAGCCTTTGGTTTTTTTTTACCAAAAACAGCGATTTCCATCAAAACTTGCCATAAATTCGGCTTTCTTGCCCATGAAGCTTTTTATCTTTGTCATATATGTGTTATCTTGTCATACTTAAATTTTGAAGCATTTTGGAAAATATCAATTTTTTATAAAAATCCAAAGGTGTTAGCCTTTGGTTTTTTTTTACCAAAAACAGCGATTTCCATCAAAACTTGCCATAAATTCGGCTTTCTTCCCCATGAGCTTCTTATCTTTGTCATATACCTGTTATCTTGTCATACTTAAAATTTTGAAGCATTTCGGAAAATATCAATTTTTTATAAAAAAATCCAAAGGGGTTAGCCTTTGGTTTTTTTACCAAAAAAAGCGATTTCCATCAAAACTTGCCATAAATTTGGTTTTCTTCCCCATGAAGCTTGTTATCTTTTTCATATACGTGTTGTCTTGTCATACTTAAATTTTGAAGCATGTAGGAAAATATCAAAAATTTTATGAAAAATCCAAAGGGGTTAGCCTTTGGTTATTTTTACCAAAAACAGCGATTTCCATCAAAACTTGTCGTAAATTCGGTTTTCTTGCCCATGGAGCTTCTTATCTTTGTCATATACGTGTTATCTTGGCATACTTAAATTTTGAAGCATTTCGGAAAATATCAATTTTTTTATAAAAATCCAAAGGGGTTAGCCTTTGGATTTTTACCAAAAACAGCGGTTTCCATCAAAACTCACCATAAAATCAGTTTTCTTGCCCATGAAGCTTCTTATCTTTGTCATATACGTGTTATCTTGTCATACTTAAAATTTTGAAGCATTTCAGAAAATATCAAATTTTTTATAAAAAATCCAAAGGGGTTAGCCTTTGGTTTTTTTACCAAAAACATCGATTTCCATCAAAACTTGCCATAAATTCGGCTTTCTTCCCCATGAAGCTTCTTATCTTTGTCATATACGTGTTATCTTGTCATACTTAAAATTTTGAAGCATTTCAGAAAATATCAAATTTTTTATAAAAAATCCAAAAGGGTTAGCCTTTGTTTTTTTTACCAAAAACAGCGGTTTCCATCAAAACCCACCATAAATTCAGTTTTCTTGCCCATGAAGCTTCTTATCTTTGTCGTATACGTGTTATCTTGTTATACTTAAAATTTTGAAGCATTTCAGAAAATATCAAATTTTTTATAAAAAATCCAAAGGGGTTAGCCTTTGGTTTTTTACCAGAAACAGCGATTTTCATCAAAACTTGCCATAAATTCGGCTTTCTTCCCCATGAAGCTTCTTATATTTTTCATATACGTGTTATCTTGTCATACTTAAAATTTTGAAGCATTTAGGAAAATATCAATTTTTTTATAAAAAATCCAAAGGGGTTAGCCTTTGGTTTTTTACCAAAAAAGCGAATTCCATCAAAACTTGCCATAAATTTGGTTTTCTTCCCCATGAAGCTTCTTATCTTTTTCATATACGTGTTGTCTTGTCATACTTAAATTTTGAAGCATTTAGGAAAATATCAAAAATTTTATAAAAAATCCAAAGGGGATAGCCTTTGGTTTTTTGACCAAAAACAGCGATTTCCATCAAAACTTGTCGTAAATTCGGTTTTCTTGCCCATGAAGCATCTTATCTTTGTCATATACGTGTTATCTTGGCATACTTAAATTTTGAAGCATTTCGGAAAATATCAATTTTTTTATAAAAATCTAAAGGGGTTAGCCTTTGGTTTTTTTTTACCAAAAACAGCGATTTCCATCAAAACTTGCCATAAATTCGGCTTTCTTGCCCATGAAGCTTTTTATCTTTGTCATATATGTGTTATCTTGTCATACTTAAATTTTGAAGCATTTTGGAAAATATCAATTTTTTTATAAAAATCCAAAGGTGTTAGCCTTTGGTTTTTTTTACCAAAAACAGCGATTTCCATCAAAACTTGCCATAAATTCGGCTTTCTTCCCCATGAGCTTCTTATCTTTGTCATATACGTGTTATCTTGTCATACTTAAAATTTTGAAGCATTTCAGAAAATATCAAATTTTTTATAAAAAATCCAAAAGGGTTAGCCTTTGTTTTTTTTACCAAAAACAGCGGTTTCCATCAAAACCCACCATAAATTCAGTTTTCTTGCCCATGAAGCTTCTTATCTTTGTCGTATACGTGTTATCTTGTTATACTTAAAATTTTGAAGCATTTCAGAAAATATCAAATTTTTTATAAAAAATCCAAAGGGGTTAGCCTTTGGTTTTTTACCAGAAACAGCGATTTTCATCAAAACTTGCCATAAATTCGGCTTTCTTCCCCATGAAGCTTCTTATATTTTTCATATACGTGTTATCTTGTCATACTTAAAATTTTGAAGCATTTAGGAAAATATCAATTTTTTTATAAAAAATCCAAAGGGGTTAGCCTTTGGTTTTTTACCAAAAAAGCGAATTCCATCAAAACTTGCCATAAATTTGGTTTTCTTCCCCATGAAGCTTCTTATCTTTTTCATATACGTGTTGTCTTGTCATACTTAAATTTTGAAGCATTTAGGAAAATATCAAAAATTTTATAAAAAATCCAAAGGGGATAGCCTTTGGTTTTTTGACCAAAAACAGCGATTTCCATCAAAACTTGTCGTAAATTCGGTTTTCTTGCCCATGAAGCATCTTATCTTTGTCATATACGTGTTATCTTGGCATACTTAAATTTTGAAGCATTTCGGAAAATATCAATTTTTTTATAAAAATCTAAAGGGGTTAGCCTTTGGTTTTTTTTTACCAAAAACAGCGATTTCCATCAAAACTTGCCATAAATTCGGCTTTCTTGCCCATGAAGCTTTTTATCTTTGTCATATATGTGTTATCTTGTCATACTTAAATTTTGAAGCATTTTGGAAAATATCAATTTTTTTATAAAAATCCAAAGGTGTTAGCCTTTGGTTTTTTTTACCAAAAACAGCGATTTCCATCAAAACTTGCCATAAATTCGGCTTTCTTCCCCATGAGCTTCTTATCTTTGTCATATACCTGTTATCTTGTCATACTTAAAATTTTGAAGCATTTCGGAAAATATCAATTTTTTATAAAAAAATCCAAAGGGGTTAGCCTTTGGTTTTTTTACCAAAAAAAGCGATTTCCATCAAAACTTGCCATAAATTTGGTTTTCTTCCCCATGAAGCTTGTTATCTTTTTCATATACGTGTTGTCTTGTCATACTTAAATTTTGAAGCATGTAGGAAAATATCAAAAATTTTATGAAAAATCCAAAGGGGTTAGCCTTTGGTTATTTTTACCAAAAACAGCGATTTCCATCAAAACTTGTCGTAAATTCGGTTTTCTTGCCCATGGAGCTTCTTATCTTTGTCATATACGTGTTATCTTGTCATACATAAATTTTGAAGCATTTTGGAAAATATCAATTTTTTATAAAAATCCAAAGGGGTTTGCCTTTGTTTTTTTACCAAAAACAGCGGTTTCCATCAAAACTCACCATAAATTCAGTTTTCTTGCCCATGAAGCTTCTTATCTTTGTCGTATACGTGTTATCTTGTCATACTTAAAATTTTGAAGCATTTCAGAAAATATCAAATTTTTTATAAAAAATCCAAAGGGGTTAGCCTTTGGTTTTTTTACCAGAAACAGCGATTTTCATCAAAACTTGCCATAAATTCGGCTTTCTTCCCCATGAAGCTTCTTATCTTTTTCATATACGTGTTATCTTGTCATACTTAAAATTTTGAAGCATTTCAAAAAATATCAATTTTTTTATAAAAAATCCAAAGGGGTTAGCCTTTGGTTTTTTACCAAAAAAAGCGAATTCCATCAAAACTTGCCATAAATTTGGTTTTCTTCCCCATGAAGCTTCTTATCTTTTTCATATACGTGTTGTCTTGTCATACTTAAATTTTGAAGCATTTAGGAAAATATCAAAATTTTATAAAAAATCCAAAGGGGATAGCCTTTGGTTTTTTTTACCAAAAACAGCGATTTCCATCAAAACTTGCCATAAATTCGGCTTTCTTGCCCATGAAGCTTTTTATCTTTGTCATATATGTGTTATCTTGTCATACTTAAATTTTGAAGCATTTTGGAAAATATCAATTTTTTTATAAAAATCCAAAGGTGTTAGCCTTTGGTTTTTTTTACCAAAAACAGCGATTTCCATCAAAACTTGCCATAAATTCGGCTTTCTTCCCCATGAGCTTCTTATCTTTGTCATATACCTGTTATCTTGTCATACTTAAAATTTTGAAGCATTTCGGAAAATATCAATTTTTTATAAAAAAATCCAAAGGGGTTAGCCTTTGGTTTTTTTACCAAAAAAAGCGATTTCCATCAAAACTTGCCATAAATTTGGTTTTCTTCCCCATGAAGCTTGTTATCTTTTTCATATACGTGTTGTCTTGTCATACTTAAATTTTGAAGCATGTAGGAAAATATCAAAAATTTTATGAAAAATCCAAAGGGGTTAGCCTTTGGTTATTTTTACCAAAAACAGCGATTTCCATCAAAACTTGTCGTAAATTCGGTTTTCTTGCCCATGGAGCTTCTTATCTTTGTCATATACGTGTTATCTTGGCATACTTAAATTTTGAAGCATTTCGGAAAATATCAATTTTTTTATAAAAATCCAAAGGGGTTAGCCTTTGGATTTTTACCAAAAACAGCGGTTTCCATCAAAACTCACCATAAAATCAGTTTTCTTGCCCATGAAGCTTCTTATCTTTGTCATATACGTGTTATCTTGTCATACTTAAAATTTTGAAGCATTTCAGAAAATATCAAATTTTTTATAAAAAATCCAAAGGGGTTAGCCTTTGGTTTTTTTACCAAAAACATCGATTTCCATCAAAACTTGCCATAAATTCGGCTTTCTTCCCCATGAAGCTTCTTATCTTTGTCATATACGTGTTATCTTGTCATACTTAAAATTTTGAAGCATTTCAGAAAATATCAAATTTTTTATAAAAAATCCAAAAGGGTTAGCCTTTGTTTTTTTTACCAAAAACAGCGGTTTCCATAAAAACCCACCATAAATTCAGTTTTCTTGCCCATGAAGCTTCTTATCTTTGTCGTATACGTGTTATCTTGTTATACTTAAAATTTTGAAGCATTTCAGAAAATATCAAATTTTTTATAAAAAATCCAAAGGGGTTAGCCTTTGGTTTTTTACCAGAAACAGCGATTTTCATCAAAACTTGCCATAAATTCGGCTTTCTTCCCCATGAAGCTTCTTATATTTTTCATATACGTGTTATCTTGTCATACTTAAAATTTTGAAGCATTTAGGAAAATATCAATTTTTTTATAAAAAATCCAAAGGGGTTAGCCTTTGGTTTTTTACCAAAAAAGCGAATTCCATCAAAACTTGCCATAAATTTGGTTTTCTTCCCCATGAAGCTTCTTATCTTTTTCATATACGTGTTGTCTTGTCATACTTAAATTTTGAAGCATTTAGGAAAATATCAAAAATTTTATAAAAAATCCAAAGGGGATAGCCTTTGGTTTTTTGACCAAAAACAGCGATTTCCATCAAAACTTGTCGTAAATTCGGTTTTCTTGCCCATGAAGCTTCTTATCTTTGTCATATACGTGTTATCTTGGCATACTTAAATTTTGAAGCATTTCGGAAAATATCAATTTTTTTATAAAAATCTAAAGGGGTTAGCCTTTGGTTTTTTTTTACCAAAAACAGCGATTTCCATCAAAACTTGCCATAAATTCGGCTTTCTTGCCCATGAAGCTTTTTATCTTTGTCATATATGTGTTATCTTGTCATACTTAAATTTTGAAGCATTTTGGAAAATATCAATTTTTTTATAAAAATCCAAAGGTGTTAGCCTTTGGTTTTTTTTACCAAAAACAGCGATTTCCATCAAAACTTGCCATAAATTCGGCTTTCTTCCCCATGAGCTTCTTATCTTTGTCATATACCTGTTATCTTGTCATACTTAAAATTTTGAAGCATTTCGGAAAATATCAATTTTTTATAAAAAAATCCAAAGGGGTTAGCCTTTGGTTTTTTTACCAAAAAAAGCGATTTCCATCAAAACTTGCCATAAATTTGGTTTTCTTCCCCATGAAGCTTGTTATCTTTTTCATATACGTGTTGTCTTGTCATACTTAAATTTTGAAGCATGTAGGAAAATATCAAAAATTTTATGAAAAATCCAAAGGGGTTAGCCTTTGGTTATTTTTACCAAAAACAGCGATTTCCATCAAAACTTGTCGTAAATTCGGTTTTCTTGCCCATGGAGCTTCTTATCTTTGTCATATACGTGTTATCTTGGCATACTTAAATTTTGAAGCATTTCGGAAAATATCAATTTTTTTATAAAAATCCAAAGGGGTTAGCCTTTGGATTTTTACCAAAAACAGCGGTTTCCATCAAAACTCACCATAAATTCAGTTTTCTTGCCCATGAAGCTTCTTATCTTTGTCGTATACGTGTTATCTTGTCATACTTAAAATTTTGAAGCATTTCAGAAAATATCAAATTTTTTATAAAAAATCCAAAGGGGTTAGCCTTTGGTTTTTTTACCAGAAACAGCGATTTTCATCAAAACTTGCCATAAATTCGGCTTTCTTCCCCATGAAGCTTCTTATCTTTTTCATATACGTGTTATCTTGTCATACTTAAAATTTTGAAGCATTTCAAAAAATATCAATTTTTTTATAAAAAATCCAAAGGGGTTAGCCTTTGGTTTTTTACCAAAAAAAGCGAATTCCATCAAAACTTGCCATAAATTTGGTTTTCTTCCCCATGAAGCTTCTTATCTTTTTCATATACGTGTTGTCTTGTCATACTTAAATTTTGAAGCATTTAGGAAAATATCAAAATTTTATAAAAAATCCAAAGGGGATAGCCTTTGGTTTTTTTACCAAAAACAGCGATTTCCATCAAAACTTCTCGTAAATTCGGTTTTCTTGCCCATGAAGCTTCTTATCTTTGTCATATACGTGTTATCTTGGCATACTTAAATTTTGAAGCATTTCAGAAAATATCAATTTTTTTATAAAAATCCAAAGGGGTTAGCCTTTGGATTTTTACCAAAAACAGCGGTTTCCATCAAAACTCACCATAAAATCAGTTTTCTTGCCCATGAAGCTTCTTATCTTTGTCATATACGTGTTATCTTGTCATACTTAAAATTTTGAAGCATTTCAGAAAATATCAAATTTTTTATAAAAAATCCAAAGGGGTTAGCCTTTGGTTTTTTACCAAAAACATCGATTTCCATCAAAACTTGCCATAAATTCGGCTTTCTTCCCCATGAAGCTTCTTATCTTTGTCATATACGTGTTATCTTGTCATACTTAAAATTTTGAAGCATTTTGGAAAATATCAATTTTTTTATATAAAATCCAAAGGGGTTAGCCTTTGGTTTTTTTACCAAAAAAAGCGATTTCCATCAAAACTTGCCATAAATTTGGTTTTCATCCCCATGAAGCTTCTTATCTTTTTCATATATGTGTTATCTTGTCATACTTAAATTTTGAAGCATTTAGGAAAATATCAAAATTTTTATAAAAAATCCAAAGGGGTTAGCCTTTAATTTTTTTTACCAAAAACAGCGATTTCCATCAAAACTTGTCATAAATTCGGTTTTCTTGCCCATGAAGCTTCTTATCTTTGTCATATACGTGTTATCTTGGCATACTTAAATTTTGAAGCATTTCGGAAAATATCAAATTTTTTATAAAAATCCAAAGGGGTTAGCCTTTGGTTTTTTACCAAAAACAGCGGTTTCCATCAAAACTCACCATAAAATCAGTTTTCTTGCCCATGAAGCTTCTTATCTTTGTCATATACGTGTTATCTTGTCATACTTAAAATTTTGAAGCATTTCAGAAAATATCAAATTTTTTATAAAAAATCGAAAGGGGTTAGCCTTTTTTATTTTTACCAAAAAAAGCGATTTCCATCGAAACTTGCCATAAAAATTTGGTTTTCTTCCCCATGAAGCTTCTTATCTTTGTCATATACGTGTTATCTTGGCATACTTAAATTTTGAAGCATTTCGGAAAATATCAATTTTTTTATAAAAATCTAAAGGGGTTAGCCTTTGGTTTTTTTTTTTTACCAAAAACAGCGATTTCCATCAAAACTTGCCATAAATTCGGCTTTCTTGCCCATGAAGCTTTTTATCTTTGTCATATATGTGTTATCTTGTCATACTTAAATTTTGAAGCATTTTGGAAAATATCAATTTTTTTATAAAAATCCAAAGGTGTTAGCCTTTGGTTTTTTTTACCAAAAACAGCGATTTCCATCAAAACTTGCCATAAATTCGGCTTTCTTCCCCATGAGCTTCTTATCTTTGTCATATACCTGTTATCTTGTCATACTTAAAATTTTGAAGCATTTCGGAAAATATCAATTTTTTATAAAAAAATCCAAAGGGGTTAGCCTTTGGTTTTTTTACCAAAAAAAGCGATTTCCATCAAAACTTGCCATAAATTTGGTTTTCTTCCCCATGAAGCTTGTTATCTTTTTCATATACGTGTTGTCTTGTCATACTTAAATTTTGAAGCATGTAGGAAAATATCAAAAATTTTATGAAAAATCCAAAGGGGTTAGCCTTTGGTTATTTTTACCAAAAACAGCGATTTCCATCAAAACTTGTCGTAAATTCGGTTTTCTTGCCCATGGAGCTTCTTATCTTTGTCATATACGTGTTATCTTGTCATACATAAATTTTGAAGCATTTTGGAAAATATCAATTTTTTATAAAAATCCAAAGGGGTTTGCCTTTGTTTTTTTACCAAAAACAGCGGTTTCCATCAAAACTCACCATAAATTCAGTTTTCTTGCCCATGAAGCTTCTTATCTTTGTCGTATACGTGTTATCTTGTCATACTTAAAATTTTGAAGCATTTCAGAAAATATCAAATTTTTTATAAAAAATCCAAAGGGGTTAGCCTTTGGTTTTTTTACCAGAAACAGCGATTTTCATCAAAACTTGCCATAAATTCGGCTTTCTTCCCCATGAAGCTTCTTATCTTTTTCATATACGTGTTATCTTGTCATACTTAAAATTTTGAAGCATTTCAAAAAATATCAATTTTTTTATAAAAAATCCAAAGGGGTTAGCCTTTGGTTTTTTACCAAAAAAAGCGAATTCCATCAAAACTTGCCATAAATTTGGTTTTCTTCCCCATGAAGCTTCTTATGTTTTTCATATACGTGTTGTCTTGTCATACTTAAATTTTGAAGCATTTAGGAAAATATCAAAATTTTATAAAAAATCCAAAGGGGATAGCCTTTGGTTTTTTTTACCAAAAACAGCGATTTCCATCAAAACTTCTCGTAAATTCGGTTTTCTTGCCCATGAAGCTTCTTATCTTTGTCATATACGTGTTATCTTGGCATACTTAAATTTTGAAGCATTTCAGAAAATATCAATTTTTTTATAAAAATCCAAAGGGGTTAGCCTTTGGATTTTTACCAAAAACAGCGGTTTCCATCAAAACTCACCATAAAATCAGTTTTCTTGCCCATGAAGCTTCTTATCTTTGTCATATACGTGTTATCTTGTCATACTTAAAATTTTGAAGCATTTCAGAAAATATCAAATTTTTTATAAAAAATCCAAAGGGGTTAGCCTTTGGTTTTTTACCAAAAACATCGATTTCCATCAAAACTTGCCATAAATTCGGCTTTCTTCCCCATGAAGCTTCTTATCTTTGTCATATACGTGTTATCTTGTCATACTTAAAATTTTGAAGCATTTCAGAAAATATCAATTTTTTTATATAAAATCCAAAGGGGTTAGCCTTTGGTTTTTTTACCAAAAAAAGCGATTTCCATCAAAACTTGCCATAAATTTGGTTTTCATCCCCATGAAGCATCTTATCTTTTTCATATATGTGTTATCTTGTCATACTTAAATTTTGAAGCATCTAGGAAAATATCAAAATTTTTATAAAAAATCCAAAGGGGTTAGCCTTTAATTTTTTTTTACCAAAAACAGCGATTTCCATCAAAACTTGTCATAAATTCGGTTTTCTTGCCCATGAAGCTTCTTATCTTTGTCATATACGTGTTATCTTGGCATACTTAAATTTTGAAGCATTTCGGAAAATATCAAATTTTTTATAAAAATCCAAAGGGGTTAGCCTTTGGTTTTTTACCAAAAACAGCGGTTTCCATCAAAACTCACCATAAAATCAGTTTTCTTGCCCATGAAGCTTCTTATCTTTGTCATATACGTGTTATCTTGTCATACTTAAAATTTTGAAGCATTTCAGAAAATATCAAATTTTTTATAAAAAATCGAAAGGGGTTAGCCTTTTTTATTTTTACCAAAAAAAGCGATTTCCATCGAAACTTGCCATAAAAATTTGGTTTTCTTCCCCATGAAGCTTCTTATCTTTGTCATATACGTGTTATCTTGGCATACTTAAATTTTGAAGCATTTCGGAAAATATCAATTTTTTTATAAAAATCTAAAGGGGTTAGCCTTTGGTTTTTTTTTTACCAAAAACAGCGATTTCCATCAAAACTTGCCATAAATTCGGCTTTCTTGCCCATGAAGCTTTTTATCTTTGTCATATATGTGTTATCTTGTCATACTTAAATTTGAAGCATTTTGGAAAATATCAATTTTTTTATAAAAATCCAAAGGTGTTAGCCTTTGGTTTTTTTTTACCAAAAACAGCGATTTCCATCAAAACTTGCCATAAATTCGGCTTTCTTCCCCATGAGCTTCTTATCTTTGTCATATACCTGTTATCTTGTCATACTTAAAATTTTGAAGCATTTCGGAAAATATCAATTTTTTATAAAAAAATCCAAAGGGGTTAGCCTTTGGTTTTTTTACCAAAAAAAAGCGATTTCCATCAAAACTTGCCATAAATTTGGTTTTCTTCCCCATGAAGCTTGTTATCTTTTTCATATACGTGTTGTCTTGTCATACTTAAATTTTGAAGCATGTAGGAAAATATCAAAAATTTTATGAAAAATCCAAAGGGGTTAGCCTTTGGTTATTTTTACCAAAAACAGCGATTTCCATCAAAACTTGTCGTAAATTCGGTTTTCTTGCCCATGGAGCTTCTTATCTTTGTCATATACGTGTTATCTTGTCATACATAAATTTTGAAGCATTTTGGAAAATATCAATTTTTTATAAAAATCCAAAGGGGTTTGCCTTTGTTTTTTACCAAAAACAACGGTTTCCATCAAAACTCACCATAAATTCAGTTTTCTTGCCCATGAAGCTTCTTATCTTTGTCGTATACGTGTTATCTTGTCATACTTAAAATTTTGAAGCATTTCAGAAAATATCAAATTTTTTATAAAAAATCCAAAGGGGTTAGCCTTTGGTTTTTTTACCAGAAACAGCGATTTTCATCAAAACTTGCCATAAATTCGGCTTTCTTCCCCATGAAGCTTCTTATCTTTTTCATATACGTGTTATCTTGTCATACTTAAAATTTTGAAGCATTTCGAAAAATATCAATTTTTTTATAAAAAATCCAAAGGGGTTAGCCTTTGGTTTTTTACCAAAAAAGCGAATTCCATCAAAACTTGCCATAAATTTGGTTTTCTTCCCCATGAAGCTTCTTATCTTTTTCATATACGTGTTGTCTTGTCATACTTAAATTTTGAAGCATTTAGGAAAATATCAAAATTTTATAAAAAATCCAAAGGGGATAGCCTTTGGTTTTTTTTACCAAAAACAGCGATTTCCATCAAAACTTCTCGTAAATTCGGTTTTCTTGCCCATGAAGCTTCTTATCTTTGTCATATACGTGTTATCTTGGCATACTTAAATTTTGAAGCATTTCAGAAAATATCAATTTTTTTATAAAAATCCAAAGGGGTTAGCCTTTGGATTTTTACCAAAAACAGCGGTTTCCATCAAAACTCACCATAAAATCAGTTTTCTTGCCCATGAAGCTTCTTATCTTTGTCATATACGTGTTATCTTGTCATACTTAAAATTTTGAAGCATTTCAGAAAATATCAAATTTTTTATAAAAAATCCAAAGGGGTTAGCCTTTGGTTTTTTACCAAAAACATCGATTTCCATCAAAACTTGCCATAAATTCGGCTTTCTTCCCCATGAAGCTTCTTATCTTTGTCATATACGTGTTATCTTGTCATACTTAAAATTTTGAAGCATTTCGGAAAATATCAATTTTTTTATATAAAATCCAAAGGGGTTAGCCTTTGGTTTTTTTACCAAAAAAAGCGATTTCCATCAAAACTTGCCATAAATTTGGTTTTCATCCCCATGAAGCATCTTATCTTTTTCATATATGTGTTATCTTGTCATACTTAAATTTTGAAGCATCTAAGAAAATATCAAAATTTTTATAAAAAATCCAAAGGGGTTAGCCTTTAATTTTTTTTACCAAAAACAGCGATTTCCATCAAAACTTGTCATAAATTCGGTTTTCTTGCCCATGAAGCTTCTTATCTTTGTCATATACGTGTTATCTTGGCATACTTAAATTTTGAAGCATTTCGGAAAATATCAAATTTTTTATAAAAATCCAAAGGGGTTAGCCTTTGGTTTTTTACCAAAAACAGCGGTTTCCATCAAAACTCACCATAAAATCAGTTTTCTTGCCCATGAAGCTTCTTATCTTTGTCATATACGTGTTATCTTGTCATACTTAAAATTTTGAAGCATTTCAGAAAATATCAAATTTTTTATAAAAAATCGAAAGGGGTTAGCCTTTTTTATTTTTACCAAAAAAAGCGATTTCCATCGAAACTTGCCATAAAAATTTGGTTTTCTTCCCCATGAAGCTTCTTATCTTTGTCATATACGTGTTTCCTTGTCATACTTAAAATTTTGAAGCATTTCACAAAATATCAAATTTTTTATAAAAAAATCGAAAGGGGTTAGCCTTTTTTATTTTTACCAAAAAAAGCGATTTCCATCGAAACTTGCCATAAAAATTTGGTTTTCTTCCCCATGAAGCTTCTTATCTTTGTCATATACGTGTTACCTTGTCATACTTAAAATTTTGAAGCATTTCAGAAAATATCAAATTTTTTATAAAAAATCCAAAGGGGATAGTCTTTGGTTTTTTTACCAAAAACAGCGATTTCCATCAAAACTTGCCATAAATTCGGCTTTCTTGCCTATGAAGCTTTTTATCTTTGTCATATACGTGTTATCTTGTCATACTTAAATTTTGAAGCATTTTGGAAAATATCAATTTTTTATAAAAATCCAAAGGTGTTAGCCTTTGGTTTTTTTACCAAAAACAGCGATTTCCATCAAAACTTGCCATAAATTCGGCTTTCTTCCCCATGAGCTTCTTATCTTTGTCACATACCTGTTATCTTGTCATACTTAAAATTTTGAAGCATTTCCGAAAATATCAAATTTTTTATAAAAAATCCAAAGGGGTTAGCCTTTGTTTTTTACCAAAAAAAGCGATTTCCATCAAAACTTGCCATAAATTTGGTTTTCTTCCCCATGAAGCTTCTTATCTTTTTCATATACGTGTTGTCTTGTCATACTTAAATTTTGAAGCATTTAGGAAAATATCAAAATTTTATAAAGAATCCAAAGGGGATAGCCTTTGGTTTTTTTTACCAAAAACAGCGATTTCCATCAAAACTTGTCGTAAATTCGGTTTTCTTGCCCATGAAGCTTCTTATCTTTGTCATATACGTGTTATCTTGGCATACTTAAATTTTGAAGCATTTCGGAAAATATCAATTTTTTTATAAAAATCCAAAGGGGTTAGCCTTTGGATTTTTACCAAAAACAGCGGTTTCCATCAAAACTCACCATAAAATCAGTTTTCTTGCCCATGAAGCTTCTTATCTTTGTCATATACGTGTTATCTTGTCATACTTAAAATTTTGAAGCATTTCAGAAAATATCAAATTTTTTATAAAAAATCCAAAGGGGTTAGCCTTTGGTTTTTTTACCAAAAACATCGATTTCCATCAAAACTTGCCATAAATTCAGCTTTCTTCCCCATGAAGCTTCTTATCTTTGTCATATACGTGTTATCTTGTCATACTTCAAATTTTGAAGCATTTCAGAAAATATCAATTTTTTTATAAAAAATCCAAAGGGGTTAGCCTTTGGTTTTTTTTACCAAAAAAAGCGATTTCCATCAAAACTTGCCATAAATTTGGTTTTCATCCCCATGAAGCTTCTTATCTTTTTTATATATGTGTTATCTTGTCATACTTAAATTTTGAAGCATTTAGGAAAATATCAAAATTTTTATAAAAAATCCAAAGGGGTTAGCCTTTAATTTTTTTTACCAAAAACAGCGATTTCCATCAAAACTTGTCGTAAATTCGGTTTTCTTGCCCATGAAGCTTCTTATCTTTGTCATATACGTGTTATCTTGGCATACTTAAATTTTGAAGCATTTCGGAAAATATCAAATTTTTTATAAAAATCCAAAGGGGTTAGCCTTTGGTTTTTACCAAAAACAGCGGTTTCCATCAAAACTCACCATAAAATTAGTTTTCTTGCCCATGAAGCTTCTTATCTTTGTCATATACGTGTTATCTTGTCATACTTAAAATTTTGAAGCATTTCAGAAAATATCAAATTTTTTATAAAAAATCGAAAGGGGTTAGCCTTTTTTATTTTTACCAAAAAAGCGATTTCCATCGAAACTTGCCATAAAAGTTTGGTTTTCTTCCCCATGAAGCTTCTTATCTTTGTCATATA
Source organism: Neostapfia colusana (assembly GCA_030760725.1). NCBI lineage: Eukaryota > Viridiplantae > Streptophyta > Magnoliopsida > Poales > Poaceae > Neostapfia > Neostapfia colusana. Next base: position 67,393 of record JASWHV010000366.1, read on the forward strand.
CGTGTTACCTTGTCATACTTAAAATTTTGAAGCATTTCAGAAAAAATCAAATTTTTTATAAAAAATTAAAGGGGTTAGCCTTTGTTTTTTTACCAAAAACAGCGGTTTCCATCAAAACCCACCATAAATTCAGTTTTCTTGCCCATGAAGCTTCTTATCTTTGTCGTATACGTGTTATCTTGTCATACATAAAATTTTGAAGCATTTCAGAAAATATCAAATTTTTTATAAAAAATCCAAAGGGGATAGTCTTTGGTTTTTTTACCAAAAACAGCGATTTCCATCAAAACTTGCCATAAATTTGGCTTTCTTGCCTATGAAGCTTTTTATCTTTGTCATATACGTGTTATCTTGTCATACTTAAATTTTGAAGCATTTTGGAAAATATCAATTTTTTATAAAAATCCAAAGGTGTTAGCCTTTGGTTTTTTTACCAAAACAGTGATTTCCATCAAAACTTGCCATAAATTCGACTTTCTTCCCCATGAGCTTCTTATCTTTGTCACATACCTGTTATCTTGTCATACTTAAAATTTTGAAGCATTTCCGAAAATATCAAATTTTTTATAAAAAAATCCAAAGGGGTTAGCCTTTGTTTTTTACCAAAAAAAGCGATTTCCATCAAAACTTGCCATAAATTTGGTTTTCTTCCCCATGAAGCTTCTTATCTTTTTCATATACGTGTTGTCTTGTCATACTTAAATTTTGAAGCATTTAGGAAAATATCAAAATTTTATAAAAAATCCAAAGGGGATAGCCTTTGGTTTTTTTACCAAAAACAGCGATTTCCATCAAAACTTGTCGTAAATTCGGTTTTCTTGCCCATGAAGCTTCTTATCTTTGTCATATACGTGTTATCTTGGCATACTTAAATTTTGAAGCATTTCGGAAAATATCAATTTTTTTATAAAAATCCAAAGGGGTTAGCCTTTGGATTTTTACCAAAAACAGCGGTTTCCATCAAAACTCACCATAAAATCAGTTTTCTTGCCCATGAAGCTTCTTATCTTTGTCATATACGTGTTATCTTGTCATACTTAAAATTTTGAAGCATTTCAGAAAATATCAAATTTTTTATAAAAAATCCAAAGGGGTTAGCCTTTGGTTTTTTACCAAAAACATCGATTTCCATCAAAACTTGCCATAAATTCGGCTTTCTTCCCCATGAAGCTTCTTATCTTTGTCATATACGTGTTATCTTGTCATACTTAAAATTTTGAAGCATTTCAGAAAATATCAAATTTTTTATAAAAAATCCAAAGGGGTTAGCCTTTGTTTTTTTTACCAAAAACAGCGGTTTCCATCAAAACCCACCATAAATTCAGTTTTCTTGCCCATGAAGCTTCTTATCTTTGTCGTATACGTGTTATCTTGTTATACTTAAAATTTTGAAGCATTTCAGAAAATATCAAATTTTTTATAAAAAATCCAAAGGGGTTAGCCTTTGGTTTTTTACCAGAAACAGCGATTTTCATCAAAACTTGCCATAAATTCGGCTTTCTTCCCCATGAAGCTTCTTATATTTTTCATATACGTGTTATCTTGTCATACTTAAAATTTTGAAGCATTTCGGAAAATATCAATTTTTTTATAAAAAATCCAATGGGGTTAGCCTTTGGTTTTTTACCAAAAAAGCGAATTCCATCAAAACTTGCCATAAATTTGGTTTTCTTCCCCATGAAGCTTCTTATCTTTTTCATATACGTGTTGTCTTGTCATACTTAAATTTTGAAGCATTTAGGAAAATATCAAAAATTTTATAAAAAATCCAAAGGGGATAGCCTTTGGTTTTTTGACCAAAAACAGCGATTTCCATCAAAACTTGTCGTAAATTCGGTTTTCTTGCCCATGAAGCTTCATATCTTTGTCATATACGTGTTATCTTGGCATGCTTAAATTTTGAAGCATTTCGGAAAATATCAATTTTTTTATAAAAATCCAAAGGTGTTAGCCTTTGGTTTTTTTTTACCAAAAACAGCGATTTCCATCAAAACTTGCCATAAATTCGGCTTTCTTCCCCATGAGTTTCTTATCTTTGTCATATACCTGTTATCTTGTCATACTTAAAATTTTGAAGCATTTCGGAAAATATCAATTTTTTTATAAAAAAATCCAAAGGGGTTAGCCTTTGGTTTTTTTACCAAAAAAAGCGATTTCCATCAAAACTTGCCATAAATTTGGTTTTCTTCCCCATGAAGCTTGTTATCTTTTTCATATACGTGTTGTCTTGTCATACTTAAATTTTGAAGCATGTAGGAAAATATCAAAAAGTTTATGAAAAATCCAAAGGGGTTAGCCTTTGGTTATTTTTACCAAAAACAGCGATTTCCATCAAAACTTGTCGTAAATTCAGTTTTCTTGCCCATGGAGCTTCTTATCTTTGTCATATACGTGTTATCTTGTCATACATAAATTTTGAAGCATTTTGGAAAATATCAATTTTTTATAAAAATCCAAAGGGGTTTGCCTTTGTTTTTTTACCAAAAACAGCGGTTTCCATCAAAACTCACCATAAATTCAGTTTTCTTGCCCATGAAGCTTCTTATCTTTGTCGTATACGTGTTATCTTGTCATACTTAAAATTTTGAAGCATTTCAGAAAATATCAAATTTTTTATAAAAAATCCAAAGGGGTTAGCCTTTGGTTTTTTTTACCAGAAACAGCGATTTTCATCAAAACTTGCCATAAATTCGGCTTTCTTCCCCATGAAGCTTCTTATCTTTTTCATATACGTGTTATCTTGTCATACTTAAAATTTTGAAGCATTTCGAAAAATATCAATTTTTTTATAAAAAATCCAAAGGGGTTAGCCTTTGGTTTTTTACCAAAAAAAGCGAATTCCATCAAAACTTGCCATAAATTTGGTTTTCTTCCCCATGAAGCTTCTTATCTTTTTCATATACGTGTTGTCTTGTCATACTTAAATTTTGAAGCATTTAGGAAAATATCAAAATTTTATAAAAAATCCAAAGGGGATAGCCTTTGGTTTTTTTACCAAAAACAGCGATTTCCATCAAAACTTGTCGTAAATTCGGTTTTCTTGCCCATGAAGCTTCTTATCTTTGTCATATACGTGTTATCTTGACATACTTAAATTTTGAAGCATTTCAGAAAATATCAATTTTTTTATAAAAATCCAAAGGGGTTAGCCTTTGGATTTTTACCAAAAACAGCGGTTTCCATCAAAACTCACCATAAAATCAGTTTTCTTGCCCATGAAGCTTCTTATCTTTGTCATATACGTGTTATCTTGTCATACTTAAAATTTTGAAGCATTTCAGAAAATATCAAATTTTTTATAAAAAATCCAAAGGGGTTAGCCTTTGGTTTTTTACCAAAAACATCGATTTCCATCAAAACTTGCCATAAATTCGACTTTCTTCCCCATGAAGCTTCTTATCTTTGTCATATACGTGTTATCTTGTCATACTTAAAATTTTGAAGCATTTCGGAAAATATCAATTTTTTATAAAAAATCCAAAGGGGTTAGCCTATGGTTTTTTTACCAAAAAAAGCGATTTCCATCAAAACTTGCCATAAATTTGGTTTTCATCCCCATGAAGCTTCTTATCTTTTTCATATATGTGTTATCTTGTCATACTTAAATTTTGAAGCATTTAGGAAAATATCAAAATTTTTATAAAAAATCCAAAGGGGTTAGCCTTTAATTTTTTTTTACCAAAAACAGCGATTTCCATCAAAACTTGTCGTAAATTCGGTTTTCTTGCTCATGAAGCTTCTTATCTTTGTCATATACGTGTTATCTTGGCATACTTAAATTTTGAAGCATTTCGGAAAATATCAAATTTTTTATAAAAATCCAAAGGGGTTAGCCTTTGGTTTTTTACCAAAAACAGCGGTTTCCATCAAAACTCACCATAAAATCAGTTTTCTTGCCCATGAAGCTTCTTATCTTTGTCATATACGTGTTATCTTGTCATACTTAAAATTTTGAAGCATTTCAGAAAATATCAAATTTTTTATAAAAAATCGAAAGGGGTTAGCCTTTTTTATTTTTACCAAAAAAAGCGATTTCCATCGAAACTTGCCATAAAAATTTGGTTTTCTTCCCCATGAAGCTTCTTATCTTTGTCATATACGTGTTTCCTTGTCATACTTAAAATTTTGAAGCATTTCAGAAAATATCAAATTTTTTACAAAAAATCCAAAGGGGTTAGCCTTTGTTTTTTTTACCAAAAACAGCGGTTTCCATCAAAACCCACCATAAATTCAGTTTTCTTGCCCATGAAGCTTCTTATCTTTGTCGTATACGTGTTATCTTGTCATACTTAAAATTTTGAAGCATTTCAGAAAATATTAAATTTTTTATAAAAAATCCAAAGGGGATAGTCTTTGGTTTTTTTACCAAAAACAGCGATTTCCATCAAAACTTGCCATAAATTCGGCTTTCTTGCCTTGAAGCTTTTTATCTTTGTCATATACGTGTTATCTTGTCATACTTAAATTTTGAAGCATTTTGGAAAATATCAATTTTTTATAAAAATCCAAAGGTGTTAGCCTTTGGTTTTTTTACCAAAAACAGCGATTTCCATCAAAACTTGCCATAAATTCGGCTTTCTTCCCCATGAGCTTCTTATCTTTGTCACATACCTGTTATCTTGTCATACTTAAAATTTTGAAGCATTTCCGAAAATATCAAATTTTTTATAAAAAATCCAAAGGGGTTAGCCTTTGTTTTTTACCAAAAAAAGCGATTTCCATCAAAACTTGCCATAATTTTGGTTTTCTTCCCCATGAAGCTTTTATCTTTTTCATATATGTGTTGCCTTGTCATACTTAAATTTTGAAGCATTTAGGAAAATATCAAAATTTTATAAAAAAATCCAAAGGGGATAGCCTTTGGTTTTTTTTTACCAAAAACAGCGATTTCCATCAAAACTTGTCGTAAATTCGGTTTTCTTGCCCATGAAGCTTCTTATCTTTGTCATATACGTGTTATCTTGTCATACTTAAAATTTTGAAGCATTTCAGAAAATATCAAATTTTTTATAAAAAATCCAAAGGGGTTAGCCTTTGGTTTTTTTACCAAAAACATCGATTTCCATCAAAACTTGCCATAAATTCGGCTTTCTTCCCCATGAAGCTTCTTATCTTTGTCATATACGTGTTATCTTGTCATACTTAAAATTTTGAAGCATTTCAGAAAATATCAAATTTTTTATAAAAAATCCAAAGGGGTTAGCCTTTGTTTTTTTACCAAAAACAGCGGTTTCCATCAAAACCCACCATAAATTCAGTTTTCTTGCCCATGAAGCTTCTTATCTTTGTCGTATACGTGTTATCTTGTTATACATAAAATTTTGAAGCATTTCAGAAAATATCAAATTTTTTATAAAAAATCCAAAGGGGTTAGCCTTTGGTTTTTTACCAGAAACAGCGATTTTCATTAAAACTTGCCATAAATTCGGCTTTCTTCCCCATGAAGCTTCTTATATTTTTCATATACGTGTTATCTTGTCATACTTAAAATTTTGAAGCATTTCGGAAAATATCAATTTTTTTATAAAAAATCCAAAGGGGTTAGCCTTTGGTTTTTTACCAAAAAAGCGAATTCCATCAAAACTTGCCATAAATTTGGTTTTCTTCCCCATGAAGCTTCTTATCTTTTTCATATACGTGTTGTCTTGTCATACTTAAATTTTGAAGCATTTAGGAAAATATCAAAAATTTTATAAAAAATCCAAAGGGGATAGCCTTTGGTTTTTTGATCAAAAACAGCGATTTCCATCAAAACTTGTCGTAAATTCGGTTTTCTTGCCCATGAAGCTTCTTATCTTTGTCATATACGTGTTATCTTGGCATACTTAAATTTTGAAGCATTTCGGAAAATATCAATTTTTTTATAAAAAATCCAAAGGGGTTAGCCTTTGGTTTTTTTACCAGAAGAAGCGATTTTCATCAAAACTTGCCATAAATTCGGCTTTCTTCCCCATGAAGCTTCTTATCTTTGTCATATACGTGTTATCTTGTCATACTTAAATTTTGAAGCATTTTGGAAAATATCAATTTTTTTATAAAAATCCAAAGGTGTTAGCCTTTGGTTTTTTTTTTACCAAAAACAGCGATTTCCATCAAAACTTGCCATAAATTCGGCTTTCTTCCCCATGAGCTTCTTATCTTTGTCATATACCTGTTATCTTGTCATACTTAAAATTTTGAAGCATTTCGGAAAATATCAATTTTTTTATAAAAAATCCAAAGGGGTTAGCCTTTGTTTTTTTTACCAAAAACAGCGGTTTCCATCAAAACCCACCATAAATTCAGTTTTCTTGCCCATGAAGCTTCTTATCTTTGTCGTATACGTGTTATCTTGTTATACATAAAATTTTGAAGCATTTTGGAAAATATCAATTTTTTATAAAAATCCAAAGGTGTTAGCCTTTGGTTTTTTTACCAAAAACAGCGATTTCCATCAAAACTTGCCATAAATTCGGCTTTCTTCCCCATGAGCTTCTTATCTTTGTCACATACCTGTTATCTTGTCATACTTAAAATTTTGAAGCATTTCCGAAAATATCAAATTTTTTATAAAAAATCCAAAGGGGTTAGCCTTTGTTTTTTACCAAAAAAAGCGATTTCCATCAAAACTTGCCATAATTTTGGTTTTCTTCCCCATGAAGCTTCTTATCTTTTTCATATATGTGTTGCCTTGTCATACTTAAATTTTGAAGCATTTAGGAAAATATCAAAATTTTATAAAAAAATCCAAAGGGGATAGCCTTTGGTTTTTTTTTACCAAAAACAGCGATTTCCATCAAAACTTGTCGTAAATTCGGTTTTCTTGCCCATGAAGCTTCTTATCTTTGTCATATACGTGTTATCTTGGCATACTTAAATTTTGAAGCATTTCGGAAAATATCAATTTTTTTATAAAAATCCAAAGGGGTTAGCCTTTGGATTTTTACCAAAAACAGCGGTTTCCATCAAAACTCACCATAAAATCAGTTTTCTTGCCCATGAAGCTTCTTATCTTTGTCATATACGTGTTATCTTGTCATACTTAAAATTTTGAAGCATTTCAGAAAATATCAAATTTTTTATAAAAAATCCAAAGGGGTTAGCCTTTGGTTTTTTTACCAAAAACATCGATTTCCATCAAAACTTGCCATAAATTCGGCTTTCTTCCCCATGAAGCTTCTTATCTTTGTCATATACGTGTTATCTTGTCATACTTAAAATTTTGAAGCATTTCAGAAAATATCAAATTTTTTATAAAAAATCCAAAGGGGTTAGCCTTTGTTTTTTTTACCAAAAACAGCGGTTTCCATCAAAACCCACCATAAATTCAGTTTTCTTGCCCATGAAGCTTCTTATCTTTGTCGTATACGTGTTATCTTGTTATACATAAAATTTTGAAGCATTTCAGAAAATATCAAATTTTTTATAAAAAATCCAAAGGGGTTAGCCTTTGGTTTTTTACCAGAAACAGCGATTTTCATTAAAACTTGCCATAAATTCGGCTTTCTTCCCCATGAAGCTTGTTATCTTTTTCATATACGTGTTGTCTTGTCATACTTAAATTTTGAAGCATGTAGGAAAATATCAAAAATTTTATGAAAAATCCAAAGGGGTTAGCCTTTGGTTATTTTTACCAAAAACAGCGATTTCCATCAAAACTTGTCGTAAATTCGGTTTTCTTGCCCATGGAGCTTCTTATCTTTGTCATATACGTGTTATCTTGTCATACATAAATTTTGAAGCATTTTGGAAAATATCAATTTTTTATAAAAATCCAAAGGGGTTTGCCTTTGTTTTTTTACCAAAAACAGCGGTTTCCATCAAAACTCACCATAAATTCAGTTTTCTTGCCCATGAAGCTTCTTATCTTTGTCGTATACGTGTTATCTTGTCATACTTAAAATTTTGAAGCATTTCAGAAAATATCAAATTTTTTATAAAAAATCCAAAGGGGTTAGCCTTTGGTTTTTTTACCAGAAACAGCGATTTTCATCAAAACTTGCCATAAATTCGGCTTTCTTCCCCATGAAGCTTCTTATCTTTGTCACATACCTGTTATCTTGTCATACTTAAAATTTTGAAGCATTTCAAAAAATATCAATTTTTTTATAAAAAATCCAAAGGGGTTAGCCTTTGGTTTTTTACCAAAAAAAGCGAATTCCATCAAAACTTGCCATAAATTTGGTTTTATTCCCCATGAAGCTTCTTATCTTTTTCATATACGTGTTGTCTTGTCATACTTAAATTTTGAAGCATTTCAGAAAATATCAAATTTTTTATAAAAAATCAAAAGGGGTTAGCCTTTTTTATTTTTACCAAAAACAGCGATTTCCATCAAAACTTGTCGTAAATTCGGTTTTCTTGCCCATGAAGCTTCTTATCTTTGTCATATACGTGTTATCTTGGCATACTTAAATTTTGAAGCATTTCAGAAAATATCAATTTTTTTATAAAAATCAAAGGGGTTAGCCTTTGGATTTTTACCAAAAACAGCGGTTTCCATCAAAACTCACCATAAAATCAGTTTTCTTGCCCATGAAGCTTCTTATCTTTGTCATATACGTGTTATCTTGTCATACTTAAAATTTTGAAGCATTTCAGAAAATATCAAATTTTTTATAAAAAATACAAAGGGGTTAGCCTTTGGTTTTTTACCAAAAACATCGATTTCCATCAAAACTTGCCATAAATTCGGCTTTCTTCCCCATGAAGCTTCTTATCTTTGTCATATACGTGTTATCTTGTCATACTTAAAATTTTGAAGCATTTCGGAAAATATCAATTTTTTTATAAAAAATCCAAAGGGGTTAGCCTTTGGTTTTTTTACCAAAAAAAGCGATTTCCATCAAAACTTGCCATAAATTTGGTTTTCATCCCCATGAAGCTTCTTATCTTTTTTATATATGTGTTATCTTGTCATACTTAAATTTTGAAGCATTTAGGAAAATATCAAAATTTTTATAAAAAATCCAAAGGGGTTAGCCTTTAATTTTTTTTACCAAAAACAGCGATTTCCATCAAAACTTGTCGTAAATTCGGTTTTCTTGCCCATGAAGCTTCTTATCTTTGTCATATACGTGTTATCTTGGCATACTTAAATTTTGAAGCATTTCGGAAAATATCAAATTTTTTATAAAAATCCAAAGGGGTTAGCCTTTGGTTTTTTACCAAAAACAGCGGTTTCCATCAAAACTCACCATAAAATCAGTTTTCTTGCCCATGAAGCTTCTTATCTTTGTCATATACGTGTTATCTTGTCATACTTAAAATTTTGAAGCATTTCAGAAAATATCAAATTTTTTATAAAAAATCGAAAGGGGTTAGCCTTTTTTATTTTTACCAAAAAAAGCGATTTCCATGGAAACTTGCCATAAAAATTTGGTTTTCTTCCCCATGAAGCTTCTTATCTTTGTCATATACGTGTTACCTTGTCATACTTAAAATTTTGAAGCATTTCAGAAAATATCAAATTTTTTACCAAAAAAAGCGAATTCCATCAAAACTTGCCATAAATTTGGTTTTCTTCCCCATGAAGCTTCTTATCTTTTTCATATACGTGTTGTCTTTTCATACTTAAATTTTGAAGCATTTAGGAAAATATCAAAATTTTATAAAAAAATCCAAAGGGGATAGCCTTTGGTTTTTTTTACCAAAAACAGCGATTTCCATCAAAACTTGTCGTAAATACGGTTTTCTTGCCCATGAAGCTTCTTATCTTTGTCATATACGTGTTATCTTGGCATACTTAAATTTTGAAGCATTTCGGAAAATATCAATTTTTTTATAAAAATCCAAAGGGGTTAGCCTTTGGATTTTTACCAAAAACAGCGGTTTCCATCAAAACTCACCATAAAATCAGTTTTCTTGCCCATGAAGCTTCTTATCTTTGTCATATACGTGTTATCTTGTCATACTTAAAATTTTGAAGCATTTCAGAAAATATCAAATTTTTTATAAAAAATCCAAAGGGGTTAGCCTTTGGTTTTTTTACCAAAAACATCGATTTCCATCAAAACTTGCCATAAATTCAGCTTTCTTCCCCATGAAGCTTCTTATCTTTGTCATATACGTGTTATCTTGTCATACTTAAAATTTTGAAGCATTTCAGAAAATATCAATTTTTTATAAAAAATCCAAAGGGGTTAGCCTTTGGTTTTTTTTTACCAAAAAAAGAGATTTCCATCAAAACTTGCCATAAATTTGGTTTTCATCCCCATGAAGCTTCTTATCTTTTTTATATATGTGTTATCTTGTCATACTTAAATTTTGAAGCATTTAGGAAAATATCAAAATTTTTATAAAAAATCCAAAGGGGTTAGCCTTTAATTTTTTTTACCAAAAACAGCGATTTCCATCAAAACTTGTCGTAAATTCGGTTTTCTTGCCCATGAAGCTTCTTATCTTTGTCATATACGTGTTATCTTGGCATACTTAAATTTTGAAGCATTTCGGAAAATATCAAATTTTTTATAAAAATCCAAAGGGGTTAGCCTTTGGTTTTTTACCAAAAACAGCGGTTTCCATCAAAACTCACCATAAAATCAGTTTTCTTGCCCATGAAGCTTCTTATCTTTGTCATATACGTGTTATCTTGTCATACTTAAAATTTTGAAGCATTTCAGAAAATATCAAATTTTTTATAAAAAATCGAAAGGGGTTAGCCTTTTTTATTTTTACCAAAAAAAGCGATTTCCATGGAAACTTGCCATAAAAATTTGGTTTTCTTCCCCATGAAGCTTCTTATCTTTGTCATATACGTGTTACCTTGTCATACTTAAAATTTTGAAGCATTTCAGAAAATATCAAATTTTTTACCAAAAAAAGCGAATTCCATCAAAACTTGCCATAAATTTGGTTTTCTTCCCCATGAAGCTTCTTATCTTTTTCATATACGTGTTGTCTTTTCATACTTAAATTTTGAAGCATTTAGGAAAATATCAAAATTTTATAAAAAAATCCAAAGGGATAGCCTTTGGTTTTTTTTACCAAAAACAGCGATTTCCATCAAAACTTGTCGTAAATTCGGTTTTCTTGCCCATGAAGCTTCTTATCTTTGTCATATACGTGTTATCTTGGCATACTTAAATTTTGAAGCATTTCGGAAAATATCAATTTTTTTATAAAAATCCAAAGGGGTTAGCCTTTGGATTTTTACCAAAAACAGCGGTTTCCATCAAAACTCACCATAAAATCAGTTTTCTTGCCCATGAAGCTTCTTATCTTTGTCATATACGTGTTATCTTGTCATACTTAAAATTTTGAAGCATTTCAGAAAATATCAAATTTTTTATAAAAAATCCAAAGGGGTTAGCCTTTGGTTTTTTTTACCAAAAACATCGATTTCCATCAAAACTTGCCATAAATTCGGCTTTCTTCCCCATGAAGCTTCTTATCTTTGTCATATACGTGTTATCTTGTCATACTTAAAATTTTGAAGCATTTGGAAAATATCAATTTTTTTATAAAAAATCCAAAGGGGTTAGCCTTTCGTTTTTTTACCAAAAAAGCGATTTCCATCAAAACTTGCCATAAATTTGGTTGTCATCCCCATGAAGCTTCTTATCTTTTTCATATATGTGTTATCTTGTCATACTTAAATTTTGATGCATTTAGGAAAATATCAAAATTTTTATAAAAAATTCAAAGGGTTTAGCCTTTAATTTTTTTACCAAAAACAGCGATTTCCATCAAAACTTGTCGTAAATTCGATTTTCTTGCCCATGAAGCTTCTTATCTTTGTCATATACGTGTTATCTTGGCATACTTAAATTTTGAAGCATTTCGGAAAATATCAAATTTTTTATAAAAATCCAAAGGGGTTAGCCTTTGGTTTTTTACCAAAAACAGCGGTTTCCATCAAAACTCACCATAAAATCAGTTTTCTTGCCCATGAAGCTTCTTATCTTTGTCATATACGTGTTATCTTGTCATACTTAAAATTTTGAAGCATTTCAGAAAATATCAAATTTTTTATAAAAAATCGAAAGGGGTTAGCCTTTTTTATTTTTACCAAAAAAAGCGATTTCCATCGAAACTTGCCATAAAAATTTGGTTTTCTTCCCCATGAAGCTTCTTATCTTTGTCATATACGTGTTACCTTGTCATACTTAAAATTTTGAAGCATTTCAGAAAATATCAAATTTTTTACCAAAAAAAGCGAATTCCATCAAAACTTGCCATAAATTTGGTTTTCTTCCCCATGAAGCTTCTTATCTTTTTCATATACGTGTTGTCTTTTCATACTTAAATTTTGAAGCATTTAGGAAAATATCAAAATTTTATAAAAAAATCCAAAGGGGATAGCCTTTGGTTTTTTTTACCAAAAACAGCGATTTCCATCAAAACTTGTCGTAAATACGGTTTTCTTGCCCATGAAGCTTCTTATCTTTGTCATATACGTGTTATCTTGG